>VUQJ01016491.1:1541-17626 GCA_015108635.1 Andinoacara biseriatus | reverse complement strand
GTCGTTGGTCCAGAACTCCCAGCTCACCTGATTGTAGCTGTTCGGGCTCCTTCCTGGGACACGGTCTGTCTGCTGGGAGCCTGATGAGACCTCGTCTGTGGGCGGTGCCGGAGGTTTTTGTCCTTCTTTTCTCTTCTTGATGTCTGTTTGGAGGAACCACTGATGTGTGTTTCAGGCTCCTGGGGAAATAAGACTGAAATTTCCTGTTAGTTTGAAATCTTTCATTAGTGTTCATTTTCTCCATCCATCCATCCACTTCCGCTTTTCCTTTTCAGGGTCACGGGGGGGCTGACATAGGGCGAGAGGCGGGGTACACCCTGGACAGGTCGCGAGCCTGTCGCAGGGCCAACACAGAAACACAGACACCATTCACACTCACATTCATGCTCTCATTCACACCTGTGGGCAATTTAGATTGGCCAGTTAACCTGTGGGAGGAAACCGGAGTACCCGGGGGAAACCCACGCAGACACGGGGAGAACATGCAAACTCCACACAGTGAGAGAGGCCATGGTGGAATCGAACCCAGGCCTTCCAGATGTATTCAAACTGTGAGGCAGCAGCACTAACCACCGTTCATTTTCTCCTAGTATCAAAACCTCCTTTTTGAGACATAAACCTTGATAATGTCTCAATAATCTAATTTATTTGTCAAGAGGCCAAAATCACTTTTGTGTTATTAGCTTCTTAAGTTTTTCTTTAATGTTTTTAATCTTGACATTAAGAATTCAAAATTGTTTCTGTTTTTCTTTCTTTAAACTAATTTGTAAAATAAACATAGAAATGCACAAACGTGTACATCAGGTCATTTTCTTCTATCCTAGATTTTAATCAATAGGTGTTTTTGGTTCTCTATGTTTTAGTTATAAAAATTTTACATCACCGGTTACTTTTTGAAGATTTCACCCTCGTCTTGGCAGTCAGTCAGTCTCTCGCTCTTTTTTTATGTACTTTTTATTACAAAAACTCTTTATCTCTTCATTTCTGTATTCTTCAGTATTTCTTCACTGTCTCTCGAGGCTTTTAAGCGGTTTTAGTTGCTCTATTGTTTCCTGTTTTGAGAATTCTTAACCATAAGCTGTTGCTCTTGTCTACTCGTACCGGGAGCGATAAACCTGCCGTGCAGTCGTTTAACCATCTACCGGGAGGACCTTTGGCAATCAGTCAAATGGCAGGTTCACCCCAGGGAAAAAAAGCCAGCGGAGGAGATTTCCTGGTCACTGACAAAACTGGCAGTCGGCATCGTTGAAGATCAAAACGGTGGCAAACGGTTTCCAAATTCACTCCTCGTTCCCATGGAATTTTTTTTTTTTAATGCCAGTAAAAACATCGTAAAATCAAACGAAATTCTGTGTCGATCACGTCGGGCGTCACATTTGAAGGTTTTTTTAAAAGCTTGTTTTAGGGTTTGGTTTTTAGCGTGTTCTTTGATCGACACAGAAATGACAAACAGGAGATGAGGAGTCGTTTAATTTGGCATTATTCAACAGTTACAGTTAAATCATTTCAGAGCAGATTTTACAAGTTTAAACCGGGGTGAGAGGCTGCAAACTGAGCATGGATGTAGTGTCCACCCTCTCTTCTCTCAGTGCAGGTTCCTTATGGTCAAACTTATCTATGTGAATTACATCAAGAGCAGAACAGAAAGCCTCCGGTGAATACGTGACATTATTCAGACAAAACAATATGTAAACCAGACTTCACAATGACCTCGGCGTTCTCTCTGTGGCGGCAGACAATTAGAAACAAGACCTTCCAACAAGACCTTGGTGATCTGCACTTCATTTCAGACAGAAAATATAAAGTCACATAGTCAAAAACCATTCGACCGATTAGGTTATCGATTTAGCTTCAATCCTTCTTGCTAATCCACTCTTTGCATGTCTCCACTGATATTTTTGCTCATTCGTCTTTAGCGATAAACTCCAACTCTTTCCTGTTGGAGGGGCTCCTCCATCACCCTGATCTTTAGCTGCATCCAGAGATTCCCAGTTGGATTCAAGTCGGGACTCTGCAGTGTTAATGGTTTTGTCCGCTCATCAGTTCTTCACCACCTTTGCTGTGTGTTTTGGGACGTGTCCTGCTGAAATGTCCGCTGGTGCCCAAAGTTTCTCTGCAGGTTGCCTGATGTTGTTGTTGAGGTGGATTGCTCATTTTTCTTGGTGCCGTTTGCTGGGATTAGATTTCCTGGTTCACTGGCTGAAAAACACCCCCGAATCATTAGGTTCCCACCACCGTGTCTGACAGTGGAGACGGTGTTTTTAGGGACCAGAACAGCTTGGACTCTTTGAAATAGGACTTTGGATTTCCCCACAGACTGTGACAGTGGGCAAAGTGTACAAATAATTTCTTCAAATGTAAATAAAAGCTGGGAAATACTTTTTCCTCACAATGATGCCTTTGTTACTGCTGGTCCAATAACTGTAACTTTAGACTTTGGTATGAATAATTTCAGGCTTCAGTGTGCGTCAGTAAAATGAGGATGTCTCTTCAGTCTCACTGGGTGTGTTTGTAAACAGGAAGTCACACAGGAAACGGTCACTGATGGTTTCTAGATGAACTGATTCAGCTTGTTGACAGGAAGCAAATGAAGTCTCGCTGTCTGCAGATACCAAGTTTATGATTTTATACCTGCAGATGTCTGCTGAGAGGAGCTCTGCTTATCTCCTTTATTGTTTGGTTATTGGCACAAATGTAAAGCTCAGGTGAGCTCCTGAAGCATGCAGGTGTGACCGCTCGCTCCTCGGAAATGTTTCACAGTTCATCCTTTAAACCCATCTGCCATAAAGCAGTTGGAAAAAATAGACGGACTATCCAGAAAAACCACAAAGTTAGACAAAGTGAAGTAGGAGTCAGAAAGTTATTGACAGGTGATGTGGAGGTGATATTTTATTGGACAGGTAGGAGACAATTGTCACATGAACAAAATAAAACCACCACCTTGTAAAAATGATGAACATAAATCATGTTCCTATTCCTCGCTGGTGTAGATGCTTTTTTTTCTCGTGGTAACATTGAAGAGTTTCCTGTGATGGAGGTTGATCATGATGGTGAAGGTTCACGCTGTGGTTGTGCAGAAGGATGCAGGTGTGTAAACATCTGTATTTTTCCTTGGCTGACAGGTGACTCGTTCCTCAGCCTGTCTTCAGACATCGAGGCAGCGTATAAGGAATACCTGGCACACTACAACCACGTCACGGAGGTGGAGAACAGCTACAAGCAGAAGGAGGCTCTCTGGAACGAGATTGTCGGCGTGATCAAGGCTGCGGCGTAAGTTCGTGTTTGGACTCAGAATCGATGCGCTGATACGATTCAGATGTTTCTCCACAGTCTCTCTGTGACCTTCAGGCCCGACGTCAACGCCACCTCCCTGAGTTTCTTCCTGGTCATGCCTGTGCAGCGGATCGCCCGCTATCCCCTGCTGCTGCAGACCATCCAGAAGCACACCGACCCCACCCACCCAGCCTACGCCCTGCTGGAGGAGACCGCTCACACCTCCATCGCCATGAACTGTCGCATCAACGAGTACAAGCGCTTCCGGGAAGTCGGTGAGGCGGCCTGACTGTGCACAACAGGATGACATCATTAAGGAAGCAAAAGGTTTTAAAACGGTTCCTCGTATTTTCTAGCTGACAAATACAAGAAGACAGAAACCCTGACCATCAAGGACAAGATCATCCGCCTCAACACCCACAGCATCGCCAAGAAGACCGCCAGGCTCAGCCAGCAGATCAAACACGAGGCTGGACTCAAACCCAAGGTAGGTGCACCTGACCCGACCCTGAGCCTGGTGTGTAGAGCCTCTGTTAGGGATCTCTCCTCTCTGTGACATCACACAGATCCAAGAGTAGACAGGCTGTGTGAAAGTGAGTGTTTGGAGCAGCCTGAACTTTGGCTCGTGCACACGCCGACGTTATTACGGTCATTTCTAAAAAACACAAGCAGCAGGTGATGATCTAAGAAACGAGGAAAGCTGCGAGTATGAGAGCTGCGCATTTAGCAGCCACATGCAGCTCCACGCCTCTGAGCCGTCTCTGAGTCTCTGTGTGTGAATTCTCTCGTAGCTGGTGGACGAGGAATTTGATGCCCTGGAAGGTTTCTTTTATGTTTTGGAAAACGGCATCCTGGAGCTGCTGGAGGACGTGGAGACGTACCTGCAGCACCTGCAGGTAAACACACACACACACATGCACACTTGCACGCACACGCGTACGCACACCCACGCACACACGCACGCGCGCGCGCACACACAAAAACACGCACATGCACGTACACACGCATGCACACGCGTACGCACACCCACGCACACTCATGCACGCTCGCATCCACGCACGCACGCACGCATGCACACACACACACACACACACATTTTGGATATATTCCGTATGGGCCCAGGAACATATTTCATTTCAAGGTCAAAGGTCAAGGTTACCGCAAATTTTCAATCATTGGTGAAATTTTAAAATGAAGTTTTTTTTAGAAGATCCTATTAAGCTACTGAATAAATCACCCCCCAAAGTCCTGCAGCAGTGAGGCTGATCCTGATATTTCTGATTTGAGACAAAGATCAACATCTTTAATTTCCAGCTGTTTTTCCATCTGGATCTGATCCACAGTTCAGGATCGAGCACCTTTGATTAAAGTGAATAAGACTTCATATTTAGCAGCAGGTCCTTTGATTGCAATAACTGCATCAAGCCTGTGACCCTCTGACATCACTAAACCTCTGCATTCTTCTTCTGCGGTGCTTTTCCAGCCTCTTTCAGGAGTTCTTTGGTTCCCTGCTTGTTTTTCACCCACAGACAGCCGTCTGCACTCTGCACAGGCAAATCCCAAATCTGAAGCCGAGTAATCAGTGTATCAGGACAGTCCTGTCGCTCTCAGCACTTTTGCTAGGAAAAAAAATGGGCAGGTTCTGCCGACCTGAGGATCTGATCCAGATGGAAACAGCTGGAAATCAAAGATGTTGATCTTTGTCTCATTTTAATACCGAAGCCAAATGTTTTGAGTCTGCAGCAGAAATAAAGGGATCAGCTGCTCCAGTGTTTCTGGAGGAGTGTATGTCCAGCCTATATGTGCCATCATCTGTTCATGTGGATACAAATATACAAATATATAGATACAAATATAAGATCACAGTGTTTAACAGCCAGTAAGATTCGTTCGTGTGTGTCTGAGTGTCCTGGTTTATTCTCAGTGCTCCTGAAGTTCAGCAACTAAACACGGAAATTTATCAAGTGGGAAAAATTTCCATGAAAGATTTGTAGTGTTTAAAGCTGGTTTAAAGACCTCAGCTGTGTCTGAGACGGCGACTGCGGCCGCCACACGTCAGCAGGGACTCACAGAACTCGTGTGTTTGTGAGTCTCTGAGGTCACGTGTGTGTTTGTGTACCTTTCCACTCTCAAATTAAGCTTCAGGCTGTTTTTCCTCCTTCAGCCATCACAGGGCTCTTTGTTTCCTACTAACACAGGAAACGTGAAAACTTTCCCTGCTTCTGTCTTCAGCACTAGGAACTAAAAAAAAAAGAATTTGTGCTTAGAAACGTCCGACTTTCTCTCTTCTGCTTCTGTGTCGCTCACCTTCCTGGACTCATTGGCTTCACTGTGAACGTGTTTTCAAAGCATTTGTGGAGCATCCTCCAGGTTTGGAAAGAAAAAGAAGTGCTCAGGGAGCCACAGCGAGCTGCTGAGAACATGTTTGGACAGTCGAACCCTCAGCTTTGTGTCGTTGGTCTGCAGGGGTTCCTGTCCTGCAGGACGGAGGACTTTGACTTGGACATGGATGGAGAAAAGGCACCGATTTGCTACAAGGAGATCATGACGGCACTCAGACAGTGGATCCTGCCGACATTTGTGAGTGATTTACTCTGAGACGGCACTGGTGGAGGTGGGCGCTGATGCTTTAGAGGAGCAGGAAGTGGATATCACAGTGGTGCAGCAGCATGTCAGATCTGGTCACATGTTTCCTTATGCTTCATTTCCAAATGTAATCCAGCCTCAGCACCTATCAGCTACTCATAGAGCAGGGTAGAGTGGCCCTGATGACCAGCCTGCAGCGCTGAAGTGTGTGCTGATGCAGCAACCTCCAGATGTTGGCCTTCCATGATCCGTTTTTTTTCCTCCCTTCATCAGGAGAAGAGGATGAGGACCCTGATCCACAAGCCCCTCTGTGCTCTCCGGGACCTCCTGGTGGGCCCGAGGAACCTGATCAGAAAGAGACTCGACAAGCTGCTCGACTACGAAGTGATCGAAGGCAAACCCAATCTGAGCTACGAGGAGCAGGCTGTGGCCAACACCTACAGGTGAGAGATGGTTTTCACTCATGCTGATACCTGCAGAGGCGGAGCATGTGTCTCTGCTGGAGGCACTGAACCCACCTCACCTGTTTTATAGGTGAGTTGTGTTCAGATGGAAGAATGACCGTCCCACGTTGCCTTCACGTAATCAGATTACCACCGAGTGTACACGGCCGCGGTGCACGGAGGAGTCTCTCAGACAGGATGAGGGTTTTGTTTCCCTCAGAGAGAGAACTTTGTTTTTCAGTTTTCCTGTTAAAGGGACTCTTTTAAAGAGTGCTCCTCTCAGTGTGGAGGAGCACTCTGAATAATCCAGAGTAGCGGTGTGTAACGGCGTCTCCTGTCCCCTCTCCTCCTCTCAGGACGATCAACACGCTGCTCCTGAAGGAGCTCCCTCAGTTCAATGGCCTGGCTCTGCAGGTGATGTGGAGCACATTGGGGACGTTCAGCTGTCTGTACAAAGATCTGGCCTCAGACATGGAGCAGCTGTTTCACAGCTTTGCACAGCAGGTAACCTCTTTCCAGACAGTCACATGCATGAAAACATGCTGCATATCAGTGTGTTTATCTCCCACGTTTCTGCCTCCAGCTGCCTCACAGTGGTCTTCCTCCTGGTGCATTCTGGGATTGGGCGGAGTCTGCAGTGCTGGAGGGAGCGAGGAGGCTGCAGACTTTATGTCAGACTGTGGAGGACAGGCTCAACACGCCGGACGTCCAGGTTGGAGTTCAGATCTTCCTTGTGTTTTCTGATCAGTGCTGAAATTGTGGTCTCCATAAACCTGCAGCTGGGTTTGTGATCAAACACCTCGAGATCTCCACAATACTGAGACGCACGCTGACCGGCAGACAGAGTGAGGACAGCTCTGCTCATCTCAAGCGTGAAGGCTGGAATGCTAAATATAAGCCTGGTTTCATCACTTTATCTATTTAACAACAAACAAACTCTGAGAAATCATCAGTGAGACAACATCTACAGACGTCCTGGTGTGGCACCTCAGTGACGCATCCTAAGATACGATCATAAGATGTGACTTCAGGAAGCTGCTCGTCATGAAGTGTGATGGTTGTCACTAAGCTGTGCTGAGTGCTTTCCAAATGTGCATCTTTGCTGAAGTCTTTGCTGTTGTCACGGCCGCCTGTGTTTCCTGTTTAGCTGCCTGTTACAGCATGAAGTGATCGTACGTCATTCATGTGTAATAATGACTCAGAGATGAATGTACCGCTTCCTGTTCTGCAGCTTTCCGAATGACGTTCAGCACATTGGATTTTTGATTTGTGGCTCATTGTTTTGATTTCTAAACACCTTTCTGGTAAATCTGGAAGGTTTTACCTGTGCGGCACTTTCATCCTGTTCGGCCTTCTTTCTCTGTCACACTTGATGTTTGTGTGTTTCAGCCTCTGAGCCCGTCCTCTCAGCGCCGTCTGAAGCAGCTAACAGAGAAGCACGGCTCTGGAAAGATCTTCCAGGTGATGGGTATGGTCGTCGGCAGTCGGGAACTGGACCTGAACCTGACGAAGGGCGAGCTGGTGGCCGTGATCAGCGAGGCTGACACCCGTGGCGATAAAAAAAGATGGCTGGTCGATGCAGGAGGTGAGAATCACGCTTTAACTGTGTTTGTTAGGATCCAGTCCCGGTGCTGCCTGAATTTAGGTGGAATAAAGAGAACAAATAACCATCTACCGACACAGAGAGGAAGAACTGAGGCTGAGCAGGTTCCTGCTGTGACTGACAGACTCAAACGAGAGGCCAGAATCTAGAGATGCTGCTGAAGTGGGTTTAGAAAATACTTTAGCGCCATCTGGTGGTGAACAGCTGTTATTACAGCGAACCCGCTTTGAACTAGATGAGCAGCAGCTGAGCATGGACTCATGGAAATGAGCAGCTGAGGACAATAGGAAGTGCTGAGGTTACAGTAATGCAGTGAAAAGATATTGGACACTTTAGAAGTCTGCCATCTGTTAAATGCTACTCTGCATGTGTGACGTTGTTCTTCATCCCGGTGTGTTGCATGCAGGGAAGCGAGGCTATGCTCCTGCATCGAAGCTCATTCGCTATCACCAGCCAACAGATGACCCGCCCCCTTCACCACACCCAACCCTGACAGAAGGCGTGTCCACGGTCAGAAGACACTCCCACAATCCAGAGAGCCACGCCCCACCAGTCATGAGTCAGCCTTGCTTCCAGGTAATTGAATTTGGTGGTGAATTAACCTGCCTGGTTGTCCATCACAACAGATGAGTTGAAGCTGTGGCCTAGTTCATGGTCACTGAATTTTTTGTTGTGGACCAAGTGTGATGTCATCATAGCCCTGTAACCATTTATGCGGCACTCGAGTGTGTTCTGGACTCTGCAGTCTTCTTCTGAACAGTAGGTGTCCCCACTGAGACAAAAGCCCTGTGTCAGCACTCGTACAGCAGAAAAAGAAATTGAAACAGGATGATGGAAATCTTTTTTCCTTTAAATTAAAAAAACTCATCCTCTCCTGTTTAACAAGAGCTGAAACTCATTAAAAGATATTAAAAGATGTTCATGATTTAGTTTTATTTTTACTGCTTGTTTAGACCTGTGAGTAACAGCCTTCACACAGTACTACTTCACACAGTAGGACAATGCTACAGAAACCTTTAACGCAAATACAACAAGGCTAGGAAAGCTTTTTTTATTTAGTTTTTGCACACGCTTATAGTAATAAAGAATTTGACAGCTATAAATGCAGCAAATTATTTATCCATTCAACTCACAGCTGCTAATCTTCTGTGAGGTTTGGTTAAAGGAAGAATCCACTAAGAAAATCACAGATGCAGTTTGTCTGAGATCTTGCAGATATCAGAGGAGTCCTAAACTGCTGCTGCAGTCCTATTGTTGGCCTTTGGTCTTTTAGCAGCTCCTGTGCTCACATGTGTTCCTTCAACCTTTGACTTCAGTGGCTATTCAGTCTTTCTTCAGAGTTTGGAAAGTCTGCATTAGCTTCTCAAACCTGCAGTTTTTATACCATCTCACTAGAAAATGAGTTTTGATGTTGGAAAGCCTCGGAGCTGAATGTCTTATTAGTAATAATGGTAATTTTTAAAAGGACCACAGCATGAAGCTGAGGGAATGTTTCTCACTGAAGATGTATGCTGTGTGTGTGTCTGTGTTGGTCCCATGATTGTATTCTATTTGTCACAAATTTATGAAGGTAATGTTAAAGGAAAGCTTGATGTTGTTTGAACCTTCCTCACAGTGAAGATTAGTTTAACTCTGTATCAGTCAGTGCAGGTATCGTCAGATATCAGGCAGTATCGGCTGGTATCGGAAGGTATCAGCAGGTATCATCAGGTATCGGAAGATATTGGCAGTTGTCAGATTTTGGCAGGTATCAGCAGGTATCGTCAGGTATCATCCGGTATCGGCAGATATTTGCAGTTGTCAGATATCGGCAGGTATCGTCAGATATCAGGCAGTATCAGCTGGTATCGGAAGGTATCAGCAGGTATCATTCGGTATTGGCAGATATTTGCAGTTGTCAGATATCGGTAGGTATCATTAGCTATCAGCAGGTATCAGCAGGTATCGGCAGGTATCAGCAGATATCGTCAGGTATCAGCAGATATCGGCAGGTATCAGCAGATATCGGCAGGTATCAGCAGATATCGGCAGATATCATTAGCTATCGGCAGGTATCAGCAGGTATCGGCAGGTATCAGCAGATATCGGCAGGTATCAGCAGATATCGGCAGGTATCATTAGCTATCGGCAGGTATCAGCAGATATCGGCAGGTATCAGCAGATATCGGCAGGTATCATTAGCTATCGGCAGGTATCAGCAGATATCGGCAGGTATCAGCAGGTCCCTGAAGAAATCAGTGAAGTTGTGAGACTTGTGCTCAGTGTGCTGACAGGCTGATGTGGATATGTGGGTATTCCAGGAGGGATCTGGGAATAAAGCCGATGGTGGAGCAGCGGACTGTTAATGTTGTTTTCATTCACTGTTTTGCAGGTTATGGGCTATGATTTCACAGCCAGATCAAAACATGAAGTTTCTGTTCGGGCCGGAGAACTTGTTCGTATCCTGGAGCGTCACGACAAACGAGGGAAACCCGAGTGGACCCTGGTGGAGATCAGAGGGGGTCAGAGAGGCTACGTGCCCTCCAACTACCTGGCATTCTTGCCCATGGGGATGGGGCTGCCCGGGGGCTACAACTCCTTCTTCTAGGAGGGAAGAGGGGAAGCTGGAGCTGCTTCTTAGACAGGAGCATGGAACGCCATCCCGTCCAGCGGCTGTTCATATTTTCAGTGTTAAATCAGAGGTCACAGCAGCCTCTGTGTGAGCAACTTAACCTGTTGCACTTTTTACAACCACAAAGTTTCCCCTCGTTGCTTTTCCTGCATCCTGTTCCTGCAGCGAGGTTTCAGGACCATAAGGAAAAATGAAGTTTACTGACTTTAGCTTTAATAATGAAAGGCTTCTAATGGGATTTCTGCACTAATGTGATTACAAAATGATCAAATGTAACCCCCTAATTCTTCTAACACTTCACGTGAATTTGACCATCTGACTGTCATGAATCTGCTGGCTGGAGTGGATCCAAAGTCCAGGAAGCTTTTGTGCTTCTTTTGGTGTTACTGGGGAACCTCTAACAATCTGAACATGTGCAGACGGTGATGTTCAGTCTGTAGCACAGAAGGACATGAAGCTGATGGACGCTCGCTGTGGCTGAAGATTAACCTGAGACACAAGGAGACGGCAATTTCCCATGATTCTCAGAGAGGAACTCTGCATGCTCTCATTAGAGGGTCTTTGTGTTATCAAGCTAACTGTAACACACAGAGAGCAAACTGTGTGTGTATATGTGTGTGTGTGTGCGTGCATGCGTGCGTGCGTGCGTGTGTTTCCTCTTCCTCACCTGGAGGCAGGAGCAGCTCTGCATTGAGACTGACAGGTACACGGTGCTCTCATCATCTCAGACTGTGTAATGTGATGTAAATGTAAAATGTCTCGGGGGCCGAGGAAGAACAAGAGGAGGAGGAGGAGGAGGAGTTCATCCTTGTAGAGGGAGTGAAGGAGCTGCTCAGAGGTCTGCTCTTGTTTCCCTCTCTGAGTTTGGTGTTTTCCTCCCTGTTACACTGAATTTTAGTTAGAGAGGCATGAAAGGGGTCATCCAGGACAGAATAACCTCTTCCTGTATTCATATTCACCTGAGATGCTTGTTGCTATGGATACGGCTCAGCCAGTGCAGGTCATGTCTGTGGCATTTCCTCGAGTCAGCCCGACTGAAAACGTAGAGCTGCAGCAGAGTTTTTTTCTGAGGGTCTCTCCTCCACATTTGATTTGCACACTTTAAGCTTTGTGGGTTTGGGAAAAACGGCTCTTCTATTATCAGGATGTAAATTAATATCGGAGTCAAGGTTCATCTGCAGTTGTGTTATTTGCAGATAATAGCAGCTTTAATAGAATTTATGGCCTTCCTGTTACAGGAGGGTCTTTTTCTGTGGGATTGTGCAGCATCAGCTGCTGTGAGCGTGAAACAGAGAGAGGGATGGAGGGAGCTGCTCAGCTGGAGCTTAGCTGTTCCCATCAGGCTGAATGTCAGGATGAAGCAGAGCAGCAGGAGGAGGAGGAGGGTGATGATACTGCTATTCTAAAATACCAGATGTCTTCAGGGTTAGTAAGATGGACCCAGCCCAAGAACATCTGACCTGGTTTCACCTGCTCTAAGGCCAGTTTAGGATGAGGGGAACAGTTCATTCCCTAAATGGTTATTTTGGGATGTATTAATTCCCACCAACAGACAGAGTGAGTCTTTCTCATTCCTTTAGAGAATCTTGGACAAAGATGTTTATATATCGATATGAATACTCTGTGATCAGAAACAGGACCAGGACCAGGAAGCTGTTCACAACTCCACCACAAGAGGGCGACGGAGACTGAGGCTTGTACTTGATCAAAAGAAGCGCGTGTGTGTGTTAATCGTGACAGTGCAGTGGAGCCACGCTGTGCTCTTCCTGTTAGTCGTGTTTGTGCGGTTTTGTGTGGTTTTGTGTTGTGAACCTGCTGCTCAGCTGCTTTTACAGCCTCTGCAGCAGCTTTGTAACTCTGCTTAGTCATTCTGCTGTTTTTAACTTATTTGATGCTGCAGGGCTGAAGCATGAAGCGCTGCCAGAGTTGTGATGTTGAACTCACTCAGTCTTGACACAGCAGGTGGGAGGCTGTGCAGCAGCTGTGCACTTCAATAAAACTAAAATCAAACCTTTTCTTGTGGGGTTGCATCAGTTTGCATATAAATAATTTAATGTTTCCAGTGAGAAGAAGCACCTGAATATCTATGATGTTGGGGGCCAAAGCCACCCAGCCTTTTTTAGACTTAAATATGTGGAAACAGCCCTGTTCTTTATGCATCATCCACTGTGCAGATGTGTGGCTCACAGGTCAGTCATGGGTGTCTTATTCTGGTTTTGTTATGTTTTATTGATCGTTTACTTAATTTGATTGAAACTTGGGGCTAAAATGTGTCATGCTAACTACTCATGAAGTTATAATTTTATACATCCAGAAACATTTGTCCAAGTTTTCACCATCTGCTGAACGACAACCATCAACCTGAAACACAAAGGTGCAGTTCCTCTGTAGTCCAGCAGAGGCAGCAGTGAGTCAGTCCACACAGACTCCCATGTTAAAACTTTCCAGTAGAAATAAACATGTTTACAGCTGATACAGAATGGGAGATTGTTTCTATAACTCACCTGTTTAACTAAAGTTAGCTTTATTATTACGCTGCTTCCCTCCATCTCTTTAATCTGTCAGCAGGGTTCACACAGAGGCTTCTGTGTGGAGTTTGGATGCTCTCCCCAGTTTGTGCAGGTTGTCGTTGGTGACTCTGGTTAATGCTGCATCCATCAGCCCAGAACTCACAAAGGACAATCTTAATCCAAAGAGTTTCACTTCCTGGTTAATTAAAGGGTTAAAAACCAGTCCGTGTCTACAGCTCGGCCGGTCGCTATCTCTGCACCGTCAGATTGATTTATGCTCCTTCCAGGCGCTGGGAGGGTGAGTGTGGTGGCGTTTGAATCTGAGCATCAGCGAGGAGAATCTGATGTAGATCCTCTGCCAGCCTGGCACAGAAACCTACAGACTCGGTCTGCAGGAAGCGGCTCTCACAGCTTCTTCCAGCCCAAATGTGTTTGCAGAGCGAGCCGAGCCTCCGGCAGCTGCTGCTGCCACCCTGCAGCTGCATCATCTGCAGTCAGACTCTTACAGTGGATTGGCTTTGTCCACATCTGTTTACAGCTCTTTACATTATTCCTGAGATTTATTCCTTGATTTCTCAGCAGCATGTACAATAAAGCTTTGCTTGAATTTTCTGGGCGTCTGTGTTTTTTCCCACTGCAGCAGGTGTGAGTGTGAACTGCTCACAGGTACATCCGTCATCTTCAGACACTCGGTGTGCGCACGGCTGTTCACCTTCTGTGTGAATTTAAAGCGTCAGAAGTAAAAGTGGAGGGAAATGTGTGTTTGTTGGTCTACTTTCACCTATTTGAATCTTTAGCTCTGTCAGCCTGATGGCACTAATGGGCTCTTTGTTATTGCCATCACTTCAGCTGATTTCAGCCTCTATCTGTCTTATTGATGAAGATCCCAGAAAAGAAACTCTAAATGGACAAAGTGAGACAAAGAACTCCCAGTATCGATTCACAATGAAAGAAAGTACAATGACAATAATTAATGACACAAACTGGACTGGAAAGAAACACTTTGAGGAGTTTTAAGTGTCTGTATCCTTCAGTGTATCGTTTCATCCCTCAGTCTGTTATAGATCTCTGAAAAAGTTTGCAAAGACTAAATTTAGATTTCCTCTCTTGCAGCTAAAGCTCCTGATGCTCTTCTTTTGTAGTGCAGGCTTTTCTTCTCATACTGATCTGCACTACTACATTTGGGAGGTGGTTTAGGGGCCTGACAGCTTGGCGGAAGAAGAAAAGAGCGTGCAGGGTGGTTGGGGTCCTTCAGAGCAGCAGAAGGTCTGTGGACACAGGACAGAAGATGGATGAGGCGCTGCAGGGGCCTGTACCGCTGTATTCTGCAGTTTCCAAACCGCACAGTGATGCAGCTGGTCAGGACCCTCTTCAGAGTTCTGCAGGACGTGCTGGTGCTGGTGTGATGGTCTCCTTGGTTTGCTCCCTGTATGATGGTTTGTTGCTGCTGCTGAGGCTCACTGTGCCATCAGCGTGTGTCATTGTGAGGCTGGATTCAGACTTGGCGGTGCAGTAATGGGTGAGCCATAGCAAAGGCCTGAGCACGCCGTTCCTTTGGGGTGTGTTCAGGTTCTGCTGCCAGTGCTCAGGCTGTCAGGAGGTCTACAATCCAGTCCAGTGGAGCTTCCTCACCAGCTGCTGGGGAACAACAGTGAGCTGAACCTGATGGATCACATGCTGGTGCATATGTCCCTTTTTTCCAGGTGTGGTAAGAGTGCAGGTGTAGGCGAGGGCATCATCTGCTCCTCTCCTGCCCTCCATGTTTGAACAGCCGTTCTCATGCACAGCTTCCTCTTTTTCAGCGACTGAATCAACACGACTCAAACAAACCATTTTCCCTGGAAAACATTTGACTGTCCTGAAACTGGAAGAGAAGCCGACACTCATCCTTTGCCATCTGTCTGGTGTCAGCGGTTCTCCATCAGGGCTGTTAGTGCAGCTTTGAGCCCATGGAGACCATCATTTCCAGGTTTTCAGGCTGAAGTGGAGAACGATGATGTCAAAGGGAGTTCTGTGATGCAATAAAAGCAGCAGACTGGGAACCCATTTACATCAAAACCTGTTCTCCAGATCACTGCAACTCATTAATTCACAGCCATGACAAAATGTTGCTCCACTGCATCCATGGATGGATGCACCCTCATTTCTCCCTCTTTGATGCTGCTGAGTCACTGAGGAGAATCGTGCTGTTGAAAATGCAGCTGCAGCCTTCTGATGTTAGGATCATGTGAAGACTTTCAGGATCACGTCCAGCGCTTCATGAAAGGGAGTTTTTGTCCTGAGCTGAAGCTTCAAGGTCACGATGGACCTAAAGAGCGTCAACCAGCAGCACCTTCAGAAGATGGAGGTGGAAGCAGCGATGCAGAGCTTCATTAGAAATCTGACAAATATTGATACGAAGGAGCTTTGATTGGTTTTATTAAAGTGTTAGGAAGAAGAAACATATTTGTGTTTATCGTCTGTGACACCAGCACAGCATCGTGTTAGCCCAGCTGTGGATCTGAGCAATGAGTGTGTGTGTGAGTGGATCCTGGCTGCAGTGTGAACTAGAGTGAGTTTGAGGGCTTCATGAGAGGCTCTCACTCTGCCTCTGTGTGGAAGCACATGAAGGAGGGAGGCAGCGTGCGGAGGATGGATGCTGGGCTATTTTTATCTCGGTCTGTGTGTGTGTGCGTGTTTGGCTGAACCTCAGCAGCAAACAGTAAACAGATCTCGAGCTATAAATATCTTGTCCTTCAGCTCATGCTAAGCTTAAAATAGATGCTCAGCTCACTCTGCCACCTAGAGGACCATGATGGAGCCGCATGCAGGCCTCAGCCTCGGTCACTGTGTTTAAAACACGGGTGTGTCTGTGTGTGTCCTTTACATTTTCTCCAAGAGCAGGAAGGATGCTCGAGCATCCTCAGGTTACACTCCTCCTGTGGCTCGTGGACCTCCTGGATTCTGTTGCTGCGGTGTGATCGAGGCCCAGGGCAGTTTCAGGGTGTGGTGCTGTGTTTGTGGGGGAATAACTGTTAGTTATGAATATTCAGTGACGCTGTGCCTGGTGTGTAAATGTG
>VUQJ01016485.1:9319-20877 GCA_015108635.1 Andinoacara biseriatus | reverse complement strand
ACCTACGAAAAAAAAAAAAAAAAAAGCAAAAATATCAGGTTGTAAAGCTCTGCGTTTCTTTCAGTGTGTCTGTGTGTGTGTGGGTGTGTGTGTGTGAACAATGCGCGCGTACACCTGCCCTTGGGTTTGAGGTTAGGCCCTAACTTTTAGCGCAGTATCATGTCCAGCAGGTAACCTGAGCTGCTCCACTTAATTATTCCTCCACACAGGAACACCGTGTAGGACTGTATGGGTTTTAAAAAAGGCTTCCTATTAACACTTACAGGCTCATTGTGTTCACTTATTTAAAGCACGGATTTAGTGTGGGGCATTTTATGAGCTGTGATCCGCACAGTGTCCCGTTACAGACGCGTGGAATTACTGGGACCGTTTCAGAAAAAATTTTATGAGCTAGGGGAAGTGTTTATTTAAAAATAAATGCAATTAATTATCACCTTCAGTCATGGAATTATTAAAGAACATATTGCATGTTTAAACTCTTTATGCGTGTTTATTTAAAATTTAAATATGATGATGATAATGATAATAATAATAATAATAATAATAATAATAAATTATGGGGTAACAGTTATAAGTATAGATATTTTATATGGCAATTAAAATTCGATTTGATAGGCCTACAGTCTTCGCGTTTTAATTATTAAAGGAGTAATGAAGAATAAACAGCTAATAGATTTTTTTTATAGGTACAATTTTAAAACAAAAAAAAAGAAACAAAAAAACAACACACAAGATATTTTTTGAGACACTTTTCTTTCAAGTTTTCATTTCTCTGACCTGGTAAAGACGTCGGGGTAGTGCGTCTTCTGGAACGCTCTCTCCAGCTCCTCCAGCTGGTAACTGGTGAAGGTAGTCCTGTATCTTCTCTGCTTCCGTTTCAGCATCCCTTCCTCTGAGTCACTGCCCGCCGACAGACACACGCTGTCCTCCCCGTCCCTCACGTCCCCATCCCCGGCGTTCAAGCTCTCCCTCTCTTCGTCCTTCGGGGATAGCGTCACCGCGTCCCCGCAGCCCTCTTCCTCCTTCCCCGCGTCCTCCTCGAATTTCAACGGACCGAGCTCCACCAGTCCCATGCTGCCGTCCTCCGAGGCCTCTCCGGGGCTCTGGTCACCCTCTCCCCGGTTCAGTGACGCGTTCTCTCGGTAGGACTTGCTGCGGCTGATGCTCACCTGTGGCGCCTGGCTGATTTTGAGGCTCTCGCTGGCTTGCTCCAGGAGGAGCCTTTCCCTGTCCAGCTTTTCTGCGTGCTCATGGAGGTACTTCCCCCCAGGTCCGTACAGTCGGCGGAGCTTAGGAGGCAGGTGCATGTCAGCGCTGAGAGAAAGAGGCTCTTTCGTTGGCCCTGAGAAAGAAGCATGTGAAGGATGTCAAAATAATGAATAACAAAATGGCACTGAATAGGCAATTCATTTTTCTTCAAGGATCAAATAAAGTTTATTTTCCCATGCATGTAAATGACCGATTTGGTCGTGGAAACACGAGAAAGAGATTATTCAGGATAAAACGGGTTCACCTACAAGCGTCACTAAAGCAACTCCTGTGGACGCTTTACCTACAGACTTTAGGTCTAAATTAGCTTGCTTATCACAAATTTGTTCCCTTTACAAGTTTAAGCTATCTTGCCAATTTTCACTTTAAAATAAACTTACCGTCGGCGGTCTTGTCGAGTTCCACTCTGCCGGGCAGACCCGTCAAACTTTGAGCCCCTATCAGTCTGACCTTACAGGGACTCCTGCGGCCCAGAATGCTGTCTATGCAGTAAGAGGAGAGCAGTGTCGGGGATTTACTGCTCTTCCTCTCACCCCGGTTGTGGATATCTTCCTCAAACTGACCGCTCATGTCGACGCTTCGGTTCGTCTTTTGGTAACGCCTGTCAGTCTCCCACTCTCTTCCTCTCTCCCCTTTCTCTCTCGGGGTCCGGCGCTCTTCTTCTTTTTTTTTCTTCTGTCCTCTTAGGCCGGTGCGTCTGCTTACCGGGACCGCTCACTCCTCCCTCCTTCTCCTCTCTCCCCTCTGTCACTCCTCTGTCACACTCCCAGCTAATGACAGACAGCGGTTTGGCTGCCTCGCCCTGCGCTCCGGGTCTGCCAGGCGCTTCTCCGCTCCGCGCGCTCGCTCAGCATAGGCTACGTGTGGGCTGTTACTGCGCGCTTGATTGGCTCGTATGTGTCTATGTGGGGAGAGAGACAGCGCGCAGCTGCTTTATATATTTTACGATTAAAGTTAATTTGAGGGAGAGGCATCAAAACCCGACATGGACTTTTCCGTTCCTCCACGGAGCGAACTCAAGGCTGAAGCTGCAGAAGCTAAAGCACCTAAAAGCGGCTTCTCCTGCTTGTTGGTGCAGATGTTTTCTAACAGTTTTATTCACAGTAATATAGCAGTGATGTTGTCTGATTTAATAAAATAAAGTATGTGTTGCATTAGCAAAGGTTTGCTGACAGGCTAACAAGTGCAACAATGTCACCAGCCAAATGAAGTGCTGCACATAAGGATGCGTGGCACAGTTTCACAATTTCACAGCTTTTTCGGTTGGATATCGTTACATTTCAAAATAAAAGCACACATAAACAATAAAATTAATGATACCTGAATTTCTTTTAGCTGATATTGTTGGCTTACTGACGCTGGCTAACTGGGTATCTGAATAAAACAGTAATTTGCCTTGCCAGTTTTAGAAAGGCCTACTAACAGCTAGCCTATTTGCCATGTAGATTATAATCTTATTGTATATACATTAATAAAATATGCTATTAACAAAATAATTAGCCATAAAAGGCAAAGGCCGAATTGGCAATGTTTATAAATAACTCCTTTATAGGGCCCACTGCGACTATGATTTTATTTTTTTCTCATGATGTATAGATTTTACAAATTCAGAACATCGATAGCACAATAATAATAATAATAATAATAATAATAATAATAATGAATACGCTTTGGTTTTCTTTCATTTCCCTAGTAGTTATTATCACTGTTCCACTTTAATGTACTGTTGGGGCCATGTTGTAGGCGACAGCATTTTCCTCTCTTTCTCTCTCTTTTTCCTCTCTATTTTTCAAGCACATGGCTGGAATCCTTGTGCCAACATGAAACCAAATCTGGCGCGGAGTTTGTGTTTAACCACAGCACCTGCGAGTGCCATGTCACAGACTGAGTCACATAGAAATCTAAAATATCAGCACAGGGATCAGAATTTTGTAGCTTTTAAAAATAACACTTTATTTTTATAGAACTGTAAGCATTAATGCGGTCAATATGCTAACCTATCTATCTATCTATCTATCTATCTATCTATCTATCTATCTATCTATCTATCTATCTATCTATCTATCTATCTCTTACTCTCTGTCTCTCTTCAATTGCCTGCTCTCTGCTGGAGTTGGGGATTGACTTAAAAAGTGAGGGTGGCTCGTGGTGATGAGACGCCACACGGGGAGCCGGGATGGCACGCAGGGACTCCGCTGTGGAGAGGGAGAGAGATGGAGAGATGGATCGAGAATGTAATTTTAAATGAAAGTCTATTTAACCCGCTGTGAATGGCATGACCCCTATCCTCGCCTCAGAGCCCATCACTGTTAAAAGGATCATTTTCAGAATTCAATCCAAAAACTTCAGCAAGCTGCAATTTACTCTCTCTCTCTCTCTCTCTCTCCTCTCTCTCTCTCTCTCTCTCTCTCTCTTCCCCTGGGTTATGTATCTGCCCAGCTAGAGCTTTGCAGCAGACGAAAAATAACAATAAAATATATGTCCAAGATTGCACAAGTTGTTCTTTTTCTCCCCCTCTCTTTTATCTATTTTTAAGTCAGAGCTTTATGGCCTTTTTGTGATTGGAATTGGAATAAGAGCCCAATTGATCTCTGAAAAGTTAAGTTAAGGTGGAGGTCGCTTAGTATTAGAAGAGGTAAACCCACCTAACTCGGTTTTCACCCCCCCCCCCCTCGTTTAAGAGCCGCAGAAAAAGTTAACATAGGCGCTTTCATATTAATATATCGGCACCAGTGTAGAAGAAGAAATGCAGCGCTTTTCTGATAGCATTAACCTTTCGTGCTGCACATTTCCTCGAAGGCCTGTTAGATCGGTGATATGAGACAGCACAAAGACAACAGTCAATATCTTCTTGTCATCCGCGTTTATAAAACATGCAGTTCTGCGCGCTGTCACCTCACGGATGGTGTCACATTTAATCTATCTGCAACTTTTTGCGGTGTCACAAACTTCCGAGCTTGTTTATTTGCACGCAAATCAATGTAATGAGTGTAATAACAATATAAAATGTTATGCCTTTTCCCTGCGCGGTCACAAACAGACGTGCGTAATACAGACGGGTATTTAGAGTCGCTCTGTAATTTGGGGGCCACAATTTGATTCATTTATCCGCACACTGTTATTAACCCTGTGGAAAAAGAGATGTCAGCCGCCATTTCAGCCAGCAGGACATCCGCGCTTTGTTTAAATGCACTAATTACGCGCATACATTAGAGGGGGACGGAATAGCCTGAGCGTAATTTTCACATTTTCAGTTTTCCGTCTGTTTGACGTGCAGGTGAAGAGATGGCGGAAAGAGGCCGCCTTCAGTTTCAGCACCACCTCACCACCGCCTGCACCCTCCCCCCCTTGTATTTTCATAACATCCTAACTTGATAATATCCAAGGGGAAACACCGGTTTGTGCGCTTTTCCGGTCGTTTACTGTGCACATACAGTGGCTGTGCCGCTGTGTTTTAGACCCTGAAAGTCCAGATGCCCTTTTCCTTTTAATATATTCAAGCATTTGGAAGATTCATCTAATGAAGGCCAGTGTAACAGAAGCATTTAACAGTGCATGCATTTTAATAGCGTGCGGTGGCGCCCGATGCCTCGGCCTTTTTGCAGCTCATGCCTCGTCCTCTCTGAAGGCCAGAGAAGTGATACTAATGAAGTCCATTTAGGACCAGCAGGCTGTGGTGCGCCTAGCAGGTCATTCAACTGGCGCCATCTTCTGGACGGCATAACAAACTGCTTACACAGGTGAGAGGCACTTCATATATTGATGCTCCTGTTCTGTCCACATCGCACCATTCATCTGCAACTGCGCTTTCCTACTCCGCCGTTGCCACTGTCTGTATTCTCAGTTTGACCGCCCACGCATATGCGTGGCCCTTCCTGGATTAAATTTAATCAAAGCTGAAACCTCCACCCACCTTTAGGAGACAGGTCAGCACTCGAGACATTTCATATAATTTTATCATAATTTGCAGTCGCTTTTCTCTTATCCCTCAAGTTTGCCTTTGCTTTGCATCGCCATGTTGCACCAACTGTCCTTGGTGACGACGGCTCATCCTCCATCCATCCTCTGACATAATTGGACACTTGCTCTGCTTGAGAGGCCAAGCAGGAAAAGAAGGAGAGAGGGAGCGAGTGTGTGTTGGGAGAGGAGGGAGGCTTTTAAGGCGCGCGTAAGCAAAGTTAATTAGCGGTTATTAACAGCCCGCATAATGAGAGCGAGAGGGAGTCAATTTAATGACTTTGTTAGCGCGAGTTCAGAGCGACAGGCGATGATCGAAACAACAAAGGCGAGCGCGCACGCAGCCATCATCCGTAATTTCCAGCGGTAATGCGGTCTGATCAGAAACAAAGGGTTCTAATTTCGTTCAACTGACTCGATAATTTGTCCTTATGTAAGGAAAATAATTAATGACTTAATGCTTCAACAGAAGTAGCTTTCTTTGGGGGGGATTTTGGAGGCCTAGTTTGCTGGAGGTGGTAAGGAAATCAATTTCCAGACCCATAATTATTTACATCATGAATTTAAAACGTGGACGTGTGCCTTTGCTCCCGGTTAGTGTGCAGACTAGGGAGAGTCTATTAGGAGAGGAGAGAAGGAGTTCCACGTCTCCTCTCTCAAGCAAATTATGTATGGCAACAAATGGGCCACTTGTTATAATGTAGTATAATAGATTTTGACATTAGAACAAAAAAACAAACCACGAAGAATATGGACGGGATGTAGTTTAGTAAACCATTAAATGTAACAACAAATAAAGTATTTAATGCCGTTTAGGAGTCCAGATTTGAAGTATTTTGTGGCAGATAATACCTGGTTATACTCTGGAGTCCAGCTGCTTCCACGGCTGCACCCCCCCCCCCTCATATGTGCAGGTCATTGTGGCTACCGCCTCGCAAATCATCCAAGTGCCTGTATGCGCGTCTTTACGCATGATTTCATCATTCCACAGATGGGTTGAGTCGGAGGAAAGATGCGAGCGCTATTATCGATTGAGGGAACATGAGCCGCCTGCGGGCCACTCTTGGATTCATGGCAGGTGGATAGGTCACCCACACGAGAGCGGCAATTTCACGGCCCCCATTGTCTCCACTGATTACTACTTTGATCACAGGAATCAAGAGCCCGAGACTCTCGTAAACCTCCAGCGTGGTCCAGGAGCTCGTGAGCTGAAGAGGTCATCATGCTTCATCGTCACCATAACCGTCAACATCATCATCCTCATCATCACCACTAGTTGACCATACAAACCTGGGGCGCTGTGTGTTTTCACAGGCGCGTTGCCCTTTTATTGATTGCGTGCCTTAATTTTAATTCGATTGCGCGAGTGTCAAAAATTCCGCAAGAATCATCCTAGTAATGAGATAATCAAAGTAATATATGCAAATCAGTTATGTTGCCAGCTTATCAAAACCGGAGTGCCCCCCCTTGAGTCTGAAGAAGTCCATTTATTCAGTTAGTGGCAATACCTTGCGCAAATGGCGCGATGCAAATGACAGTTGATTAGACTAAATTAAGAACCTCGTTTCTCCCTGACCTTGTCTGAGTTTTATGTAAATTCTTTTTTTTTCTCGCTTTAATGTGATAAAAGTGCATTTTTAAACCTTGGCCTTTGTAAATCTGAACAATATTTTCCACGAGAGAAACAATGGTCAGCCTCACATAACTCAGTGTTTCAGTAGCTTGGATGATTCCCTGACTGCCTCTTTTGTGTCTCTCTTGCTGTCTGTCACAAATCTCAGTATACCCTGACCCCGGTGCAACTCCCACAGTGACAGAAAGTGTGCCATGATAACTTCCTTGCTGTGGGGGAGTGCGCCTTGGAGATGGACTAGGTGTGGGTGCCTCTGAGTGTGTGTCTTTATATGTGTGTCTGTGTGTGTTTACACGATTATGTGTACTCATGTGTGTACCATAACATATTGTCTAAGGAGACAGAGAGAGTGCAGTTGAGACTTCCTCTCTGTGGGGTGTGTGGGGCCTGTAGATGGGAAAGGAATAAATCCAATATAGATTGCAGGGCTGCGCTGCCTCCCGCTGGGGACCCTCAGACTTGCAGGCCAGGATCGAAGTGCTTTTCTCCACCTAAATTGGCCCGAGAGGCCGCAGGAGCAGCCGAGCTACACCCCCAGCGCTGGGACTGCCTACGACCTAATGATGGTGCTGGGGACAGACAGATATACTCGCGTATACACACAGACAGAGATGTACACATTTGTACGTACGCACAACGAAACTCACACACAATCATTCCCAGATTGATATAACATCAGTCACACTCTTGCACCAGTCAAACACACACTTTGAGAAGAAAACCACACAGATATAAACACACCCTCCTCGTTCTCTGATGTTGAACACACTCATTCCTTGTCCAAAGACCATTCACCTCAAGTCTTCCTCTTCACATCTTAGGCCACCCCTCAAACCTACCTCAGCTAAACTGCAGATTTAGAGGAGGCATCCACACTACCTGTCCACACACTCCAGAGAGGGAGGAGTGAATAGTATAACTGGCACCACACCAAGTGCCTGGACTGATATGCACTGCTGCCTTTTGGTTCCCCTACAAGGAAAACACCCCCAGCTCCCCAATGCCATTACACTTCCTGCCAAACATCCCGGGACTGTCATTTTGGTTCTGTCCAGGGAGCTAATTCTATTTGTGATGATGTGCTGCTGGGAAGGGTCCAGAAACAGTGTGACAGAATCCTATAGGTGGCCATTTGTGGCTCAGTAAGTCTCGGTACCTGCTCGCAGGGCATTAGAGAGTAGAGCTGGAAGACATTATAGAAGACCTCTTGGTTTTTACAGATAATCACATTTCTGCATTTTATAAACCATTTTACATCACTTTTCTTCTCATGGGGAGATAGCGTCATCTTTCTAAATAGATTATTGTATAATGCCAATCGTAGCTATCTCACCAGCTCACTAACACTTCACTGTCTTGCTGGCTGTCTCTCTGTGGCAGACAGCGCACTTATTACAAAATCAGTGCGGTTAAAAGGGAGATTCAGTGTTTTTAAATTGCTTTGTAGTTAATGCAAATTTAAGAAGTTATAGATATGCTATACCTTTTACTCTGTAGGGCAGTGCAGCGCTTTCCCATCCTGTAATAAGTCTACTATAAAGCCACTAATCTCCTTTTTTTTTGTTCATTCTAATATGTGTTTGCGCTGCCATCTTGTATCTTTTCTGTCCCTATTGTCTTCTCTGCTATTTTCCACTTTGTATTTTCTCCCTTTCAGCTCGCTCACGCCTCTCTTGTCTCTTGATGCTGACACATCTTTTACCCTGTTGTCTTCAATAGTCCACTTGTGCCTTTGCTATGGAGCATTTCATTCAGTTGTCCCTGCCTAAATCCAACTATTTCTTGTATTGCTCTTTATTTTTAAATTTAATAACTCATCTATGCCCTTGCAGAAAGCACATTTTGAGTTTGTGTCTGCGTACGTATTTGTGTGTGTGGTACATACGCAGAGAGGATGCATACTAAATACCTTGAATGCAAAGATAAGTACATGCAGTACACAAACATAGGCCAGAATCACATACACAACAAAATCCTTTTGACATCAATAATTGGTAAATCCTCTGATTAACTTGTAAGAATTGTCCTTAGAGTGCTTAAGTAATTGTGTTTGTGTGTGTCCTTTTTTTTTTATTGCATGCACCCCCTCTCTTTAAAGCACATCTTTATAACCAAGCAATTCCAAAGCAATTTTCTCTGTGGGAGGAGAGTGTAATTTTCTATTCTGTGACACTGTGATGTGTAAGAAACTGGGAGCTGGCGCTAAAAGGTGTCTGTAGTGTGTGTCTTGGTGTGGGTGTGAGCCGCTTTAATGGCCAACGCGGGGCGGGTGGCGGTGGTGGTGAGCGGGTGCATGTCAGGAAGGCCATCATTTAATGACTCCCAAATAGTGCCCTCCTCGTTAGAGCTATCGTCCTGGAAACGCGAGGCTGTGAACCACGAGAGCGCCACACGCTGCAACAGTCTTTTATCTTCATATTAAACCATTTGCATAACATTACCACGATAGATAAGATTCAGGAGATACTCAACCTACTCAGGGAGAGACAGAGAGAGAGTAGACACGGGAGACACAGAGAGGGTATACTACACGTCCTTGCAAATCTAATCAGCGTTAAATGGAGCTGTCAAATGCGCGTGTGTGTGTGTGTGTCTGTGAGTGTGTGCTTGCTACTGGAAGGCTCATGTCAGGAGTCATTTAACATTAAAACGCAACAGTATATAACAGGGCTGTAATTACAAAATGCAAGAATCCAGATGTGACGTCTAAATACAGCAGTCACTTACCAGTGATACACAAAATGACACCAAATGGTAACAATTCAGACGACGCGTGCACTTATATGTCCTTCACAAAGTTGAGTTTTAATGTTTTCTTTTTCTTAATGTGTCGAGCAAATTGTATTTGTGGCAGCAGCTCTACAGAACACAAAGAAGCAGCTAATTAGAACAAATTACATTACTAGCATTTTCTAAATTGCTGACATCATTTGCATTGATGGTTGCATTTTGTGCAATATCAGCAGACTAACAAAAGGCTGTATTTTGTGGGGTTTTTTATAGGCACGTCGAGCTATACTGTATAAAGTGGATGGCTCTGTTCTGAGCAGTATCAGATCTGCAGCTGCTCGAAGAAGAAAAGATTTAGAAAGAGCAGGAAAATGTACAAGCACACACTAATTAGTTGTTGCTACTTGCCACTACCCAATTAAGTGAAAAGTGCTGTTCATCTGTACAGTTTCTAACTATTAGTATGGATATAGCATCCACCCCTCAGCCACATTAAACACACCCACAGGTGGAGGGAATAGCATCGACCATCCGATTACAATTCTGTGTTTTAATGGAAACCTTGGGTCCTGGCATTCATGTGGATTATTTTCACATGTATGCCCCATGGCAATGACACTCACTGACAGCAGCTAAAGTGTACCATGCTTTAATCATCATTTTGGACATAAATTGGGAACGTGATTTACAAAATGAGCATCATTATATTGTGAAACTAGAGACCATAAACTCACCAGGAATGTGTTTACTGCGCTCATATTTCAAGAAGCAGAAGGAGCTGTTCTATTATATTTTAAAGACAGAGAATCCACTCCCAGCTGATCATTAGGAATTAACGTTTAAGGCAATTCATCATAAGCTTCATTTTGTCAATCTTATATACAAGTTCTTTGCTTAATGCAACACAATAGATACTTAGGAACTAAGTGCTGACCTGTTCTGAGGTCTCCCCAGACCCCAGTCTGATCACACATCTGCAGGACGAGCCAGAATCAACCCCGCACTACAGCATATCCCGAGATCCTGAGTCCATGCCCAGATTGACGCAGGATCTGGGGGCAACAGATCACAAGACGAGGACCTGCTGTCACAATAAAAGCAGTACACAGAAAGGTCTGGGCTCAGATTCTTGACAGGTACACTATGTCTTGAATTGGGGTGTACCATGCTGTATTGGAGCAGTGGTGTTAGTCTTTAAAAGCAAAACCATGCATGGGGATTTGACACAATATTCATTTCTGTGTATTTTGGGTGAACTGAACCTTTAATGGTAAGCCCAAGACTAAGGGGGCAAAAGTGTATGCACTTGCATGTGATATGAAAGGCTAAAGATGCCATCACAAAATACTTTGTGTGTGTGTGTGTGTGTGTGTTAGAGAAAGCGACAGAGAGAGAGATTGCTTGTTTATGCACACTGAGATAGACTGTGCCAGGTGAGTGTACCGTTTACCATCAAACCATTGAATTCAGCAGGCATCTAATAACAAAGCATTTATGGCCCACTTACGCATGCATAGATATAACTGTCAGTAGGCAACAACAGTCCCTTTTCCCCGTCTCCAGCTATTTCTTCTTCTCTTAAAACACACAGGCACCATCCGGATTGGACCCAGATACTCTAGAATTCTATCATCAGACTCGGGGATGAAATTAAAATCGCTCATTTTCTTTCTCCATACAAGGAGCAGATCAATTTCCGGAGACTGGGACGTGATATTTTCCTGCCATTGGGCTTTCTCGTCTTTGGCACAGCACCCTGACTGGCTGCCAGCGGGAGGCCCGGGCCTGACTGCACGCCTCGCCGGAGAACAGTTACTTCTGCCGCGGCGAGTTTATTTGCGCCTCGCTATGAGAATTGCCATCATTTACCCTTCCCCAGCGCATCCCCCTACCCCCACCCACCCAAAAAAGAGAAAAGAAATAGACAAGCAGGGGAAGCGAGGCAAGAATGAGAGAGGCGAAATTGATT
>VUQJ01016483.1:11097-23932 GCA_015108635.1 Andinoacara biseriatus | reverse complement strand
TCCACAGCATGTTTTTTGTCCTCTCTCTCTCTCTCCTCAGCCCCAACCGGTCGTGGCAGATGACTGCCCCTCCCTGAGCCTGGTTCTGCTGGAGGTTTCTTCCTGTTAAAAGGGAGTTTTTCCTTCCCACCGTCGCCAAGTGCTTGCTCATAGGGGGTCGTTTGACTGTTGGGTTTTTCTCTGCAGTATTGTTGGGTCTTTACCTTATAATACAACGCGCCTTGAGGCGACTGCTTGTTGTGAATTGGCACTGTATAAATAAAATTGAATTGAATTATATGGCCAAACGTATTCGCTCGTCTTCATTCACACACATATGAACTTGAGTAATATCCCATTCTTAATCTGTAGGGTTTAATATGATGTCAGAGCTCTATTCACTGTTCTTGAGCTAATTTGAAGGCCACATGATGTTAGGAGGTCTGTTAGGAGAGCCTTCACCTTTCAGGCCCCTCGTCTGTGGAACCAGCTCCTTGTTTGGATTCAGGAGACACACATCATCTCTATTTTTAAGACTAGGTTTAAAACTTTCCATTTTCAAAAAACGTAATTAGGTCTGGATCAGGTGTCCCTGAACCCGCCCTTAGTTATGCTGAAATAGGCTTAGACTGCTGGGGGGTTTCCATGATGCAGTGTTTCACCACTCTGCATTTAATCATTAGTTACTATTAATCTCTGGCTCTCTTCAGCAGCATGTCTTTTGTCCTCTCTCCCTCCCCTCACCCCAACCGGTCGCAGCAGCTGACTGCCCCTCCCCGAGCATGGTTAAGCTGGAGGTTTCTTCCTGTTAAAAGGGAGTTTTTCCTTTCCACTGTTGCCAAATGCTTGCTAATAGAGGGGAGGGAGGGTCATCTGATTGTTGGGGTTTTCTTTGTATTATTGCAGAATCTTTGTGTTACAATATGAAGCACCTTGAGGCAATTATTTATGTATGATGTCAATAAAACTGAATTGAACGGAACTGCACACAATGCTGAGATATGTCACGTTTTCAGCTAACAGCTCTCAAAAATCTGATTTGTTTACTGCCAACCTGTGTTATCATTGACATTTTTTCATAGATTCAAATGGTACAAATGATGTTTTTTGACAAGCTCCAAGTAACAAAGTGAGTAAAGACACAATTTGAAATTTTTATGTGCAAACACAAAACTGAGTTAGATGCCTTTTTATACTCGAATGATTCATGGGTCAGTGGAAAGTAGTTAAACAAACAAACAAACATTCCTCTGAAAATGGTCAGGTAAAAGGACTGGACTGAAAATGAATGAAATACAGCCAATGTCCAAAGAAAAGCTTTCAAGGACCTTCACAAAGTTTGAAAAACTGTTGCTCAAGAGCCCTTTAAAAAATGACAAGAAAGTGTGGCTGCTTAGAAGCAAAATATAAATAAATTACAGTGGCTAAAGACTTTTGGACAGGCCTGTATAGAAAATATATGTACTAGCAGACCAGAGAACAGCTTAAGTAGTCTGTCTATTACAAAGAGTAATTGTCATTATGCATGACAAAGCATTAATTTAACTACGGCTAATCTAATGAATCTAATGGGAATACAACTAATGTAGAGCACTGAATAAATCAAGCGATCTCTACAGGAACTGGAAAAATAAACAGCGAGAGGCAAACAGACAGATGATTTCAAACACCACTCACCAGGTTCTCGGGGCTGTGCAGCTCGTGTGTGGTGGAGGCGCAGCGGGTGATGAGGGACTTGAACATGCAGCCCACCACCACGGCCTCCATATTCTGGGCCACGGATTTGTTGTCTCCAGTGGTGAAGTTATTCCCGAAGCCCGCCTTGTCTGGAAGCAGCAGGGAGGCAGGAGAGACCATGGATGACACAGGAGGTGGTTTAGTCATTGCTGACAGCAGTGAGTATAAAACAGTGAGCCCATACAACAAGGGAGGAAGGGGAGGGGGCAAAGGAAAGGGGTTCATAAAGCATATGGGGGAGAAGCAAAACTGAAAAGGATTCCGAGTAGGGATTAAGGAATACATGCAAGTGACTAAGGCCTGCTTAAAAACATACAGTTGGAGGTTTATTCTCTTGGTCCAGTTAGATGAAACTTATTGTCTAAGCAACAAAACATGAGCCAGATTCAACCATAACTTTTAGAGTTGCAGGCGAGTTTGTCACTTTTCGGACAGAGTGAGGGGTGCAGCAATGAAAGCGGTGCCTAGGGAAGGGTCTGATCAGGTCAGTGTAGCCATCTTATTGCTTATATTATCAACTGTTATTGATTATTGATCATGTGTATCTACCGATGTTTCTTTTTTTCGCCCTCCTGGACCTCTCACCTGCACTGCCGTACTCTGCAAGAGAAAAGAGGCGGGGCACAAGTTGATTGACATCAGGCCAGCACAGACATGTAAGGCGGTGTCAGAAAGGAAGTGGCACCCCACCTCAGCGAGGAGGTGAACCCCAAGATGCACAAACGCTCAAAAAAATAACGCGCACACACCCACACACACCCACACACTGAAAACTAAACAAAGGTGCCCTGTTCACTTTCAAAATTAAAGCACTCATCGGTTCAGTAACTTGCCAATTGTCTTTTGTGCAAAATGCTTCAAATTCCAGTGCAAAACTGAATTGGCATGTAGGATGTGTCTTAATGCTCAGCGATAAAAACCACTGATTGAGCAGGAATGTAATGGGCAAAGCTCTGGATTGGCAAGTGTACAGAATGGATGAGTGAGTAAGGAAGGTAGGATTCAGCTCGTTGAGGTGGATGAAGAAAAAGAAGGAGGATGGAAGGCAGGAGGACAAAAAGGGACACGGAGGAGCGGAAACAAGTGGAAGGAGGAAGGGGGGAAACACATATATAAACAGAGATAGCGCTGGAATGCAAAGTCGAAGTGCGGGGTGAGACAGCGGCAGGACAATTCAGCTTTGTCGACCACTCTAGAGCTTGAAATTTTTACCTTTTTATGTGGTGTTATTACATATATATTGGTCTGTACTGTAATTTCCACACTAGACCTTCTAATGGGAAAGATCTGAGTAAAATGAGCCTAACAGGGTTTGCTAGACTGTAAATATCTGCACAGTAATGATGAAACAGTGATTTAGCCAACAATTATTTAGAAAATCGATTAATCATTTAAAAATTTGATTTAAAAAATAATAAAAAAGCGGAACATTCAAAGAAGTTTTTATTTTTTTCCATTGTGTAAATATTTGTGAATTGAATATCTTGATCCTTGTATTGTAATTCTCTCAGAAACTGTAATGGGAAATGTGTGGCTGCGGGAATTCAATAATTCCATATTAGCTAGTATTTCAATAGATTTTCAAATAATTTCAGAAAATAAGCTTAGCAATCTCTACGAATGAAGTATTTTGGGTTCAGTTTTAGTTATATAGCACCAAATCACCCTAAAATATTACAGAGAGAACCCTGACAATCCCATGACCCTCTGTGAGTAGCAACTGGCTGAAATTGGGTCCTGCAACAGGAAAGCACAGCAGCAAATCTACAACAGCACAGCTGAAAAAGAAGTGTTGCAATGGCCGAGTCAAAGTCCAAACCTCAAGCTGGCTGAAATGCTGTTGTGTCGCCTTAATGTGCATAAACAAAGTCCTATAAACTTCGGTTAACTGAAACAATGCTGTAAAGAAGAGTGGGACAAAATTCCTTCACAATGATGTGCGAGAAGGTGGTTCCCTACGAGAATCATGGGAGTTTTTGACACACTGCTTCTGCATTTTGTCTTAGTTTTTATTAAATAAATAATGGCATGGTGTAGTGTGTTATGTGTTGTTGCTCATCCAAGGTTGCATTTGCAAAATTGTAAGACCTGCTAAGGATCAGATGATCTCTTATTATGTCCTGATATGCAAAACTTTGAAAAAGTTTTGGTTTCATTTTCACGTGACTTTGAACAAAGCTTCATATTAACCATATAACTTATTTCAGGTAGTCACTCAAAAAAAAAGTGCTCAATACTAACTTGTTGCGGTGGTGAGACTCATTCCTGTAACACTCTATTTTGTTAACTTTGAAGCTCAAACATTTCACTGCAATCTTCAGTTAAAATACTAATTTTATCCAATATTTTGGTTTTACTGGATAGTATTCATCACTCAGGATGCTAACATGCTCTCACATATACTGCCAGCATGATGATGTTTAGACGGGCAATGTTAACATGTTTAGTATCTTAGTTTCACCTGTTAGCATGCAAAAAAAAAAAATTGAATTAGCACTGAGCTGATGGAAACGTTGATTAGCAGGTGTTTGATTACAAAGTGCTAGCAAATTAGCATGCAGACACAATAAACCTAATGGTGAACATGCTAACACACTTGTTAAACAGCAGATGTTAGCATGCTGCTATTTAGCAAGTGCAAATGATGTTTTCGGTGTTACTGTGAGCATGGTACCATTAAGACTTGTATTTACTTCAAAGTACTGAAGTGGCTGTAAACATTTGTATTTCCCGACCTTTCGTAGACAAGACGATTAATCGATAAATAACTGTTGGATTTATCAACAATAGAAATAATTGTTTTTCAGCCCTACTGCACAGGATTTAACCTTTTTGAGTATCAATCCCATCACCATAAGCATTCAAAACTAGTGTTGTTCACCCTATTTCTGCGCACTTATGATATTTTTCTGTGTGACTGTACCGTATCTGCATCCCATCACACATGCACACACAATCACATAGGTCACACAGTGCTTACTGTCAGTAATGGGCTCCATGCAGAAGCCCAGCAGTGCGTGCAGGAAGTCCACTATGTTGTTGAGGGAGTCTTTGTTGACGTACTCGCGCATAGTCTGGCGAAACTGCAGCTTGTCCAGCTTATACAGGTTGGTCAGGCAGTTCTGGGCCTGGAAGAAAAACATTTTTAAAGTAACTTACTAAGCGAAGAGCAAAGTCTTTGGAGGTTAGCCTGCTTTGTTTTAAAAACAAGTCAGGGAACGAGAAAGTGGCTTTCCTTGCAGGATAATAAAATTTTCAAACTGTTTATTAATTGTCAGTAAAGAAAGCAGCTGCCAAATTATTTCCTTCTGCAATAGTTTTTATGACCTCAGCTTTCTATTTGGAAAGCAGAGCAGACTTCAATCACAAAAAAATCAGAAATAGCATGAAAATCCATGGAGCTGGAGTGGAGGTGGGTTCCAAAGTGGCTTGCAGACACTAAAGGAGCAATGCAGTGAATAATTAATAAGTAATGAATAGATATCAGCATTAGAAATTGTGTTTATTTGCACACATTCAAAGAATTAGAAAACAGAGACGAACCTGCATCCTGAGACGATCTCCTGATAGTCCTCGGTGGCCCTCACCACAGCCGTAAGCACAGCCCAGAGACTTGACTATCTTTATGAGCATGGTCAAAGCCAGCCGGTGGGGGCTGAGGCCAGCACCTTCTTCCTGTTCACAGTAAAGGGAAGCACACAGCTGATATATTTAGGCATCCTACACATTTATTATCTCACTTCTAAACACACCTGTTCAAACACACCTTTTTGTCATCATCCTTATTATTCTTCACATCATCCTTGCTCCCCTGCCCGCTTCCTCCACCACTTCCTCCTCCTCCTCCACCACCTCCCCCTCCACCTGCTCCAGCCCCCGCAATCGGCCCGCCTCCCTGGGTGACTCCTCCAAGGCCCTGAGCAGCCGCGTCTTTGGCACGAGCCTCCTGGTTCTCCTTGTTATCAGGCTTGGACAGCTTCTTGCCCATGCCGGGCACCACGCCCAGCTGCAGCAGGCAGTCGATGATGTTGAGAGCCACGTCGCAGATCCTGGAACTGATATCGTGGCTGAGGACAGCATAAAGAGCCCGCAAGACAGCCTAAATTGCAAGGAGGGAGGCAAAAAGAGTGAAAATTAGAGAATAATTAAGTCTGACCCAGAAACCTTACATTTATTAAATTCACAATAATACAAGTGAAAAAATAAGGGGGAAAAATCTACCATAAAGGAAACTGTAAAGCGTCCATGATATTATGACTTTAAATGAAAGCATCATTATTCAGTTGAGATTCCCAATGGTGATATAACTGGTTATTAGAGGAGCAGAATAGGACCATAAATTCTAATAGCCGTATTTGCCCCAGGGACCATTTAAATTACTCACTGTGAGGTCCAACATGCCATTTTTGAGCACAAAGTTATTGGTCCCCTCGATGTTCTCGCCTTCCTCCAGACAGGAGTAGTTGATGCAGGAGTCGGTGAGGCTGCGTGGCAGGTTGGTGCATGCCAGCGGCTCTATGGGGATCTCTGGCACAGCTACGGGGTTGCAGAGTTTCTTCATGTGTTCGGTGAAGAAGTCGGCGTAGCCTACGTTAAAGGATGCAACGGTTGTGTTGAACGCCGCCATGGTGATGGTGGAGATCTGAGATCGAACTTTAGACAGGAGAAAATAATTTTTTTAAATTAATGTATGGTCCTGGATAATAGTTTTGAGGTTTATGGGAATTTGTTCATGCACAGCTCTCTAATGGCATTTCAATTGGGTTGAGGTCTGGGCTTTGACTGGACCACTGCAAGAAGCTTTTTCAGCTATCCTGTTGTTGATTTCTGCATTGTCTTGTTGCAGGATCCAATTTCAGCCAAGCTTTGGCTGTCAGACAGATGGCTTTGACTCTAGAAAACTCAGTGACTGCAAGGTGCCCAGGTCCTGTAGCTGCAAAACAAGCCCAAATCATCACCGTTCCACCACCGTGCTGACAGCTGGCATCAGGTGTTTGTGCTGATATTCTGTGTTTGGTTTTATGGTCCAACATCTCCACTTTGGTCTCATCTGTCTAAAGGACATTGTTCGTACAACATATGTGGCTAGAGCCTGGAAAAACACGATTAGTTGATGGTGGGGGAATATGGCGGCTTCCACAAACTGGTGCCATGTATTTGTAATAAATTAATTACAAGTTTACGAGAATACATCAATTTGACATAATTACACAGTGACCTATGTATATTTATGAGTACAATATCCTTTTTTCTATTTAAAAAATGGCTGACTACCTTCATGTGTTCTATTATCTGCTGTTATGGTACAGAAGGAAGTTCTTGTTAGCTTTTACAGAGAAGCAATAGAAAGCATCCTAACTGGAAACAGCATTAACTGGGATGGTTTTTGAACAGCTGAAAACTGGGAGGCTCTGGTGGGTGATTTAATTCACCGGGTCAATGATAGTGATTAGGTGAGGTGTCTGCTCAGAGCCCAAAGGACACTAAAAGACAATAACCTTCTCAGGAGCAGCTTGTTCACCCTGCTGCCATTTGGCAAGGAATACAGAAGTAACAATGGAACAATGGTTCATTTTGAAGGCCGTGTGTGTAAAAGAAAAGAAGCCGTTTCATTCTTGTATTTGAGTTTAATCATTTCTATAACAGCTACTTATTTCCTCTACTCATATTTAATGCTTGGATTGAATCTCTGCAGTCGTGCATGTGAAATATAACCAATATAACCCATTTGATAGTTTTCACCGCAAAAAATGAGCCAGATTCATGTACTTTTTTTATTCCTCCTACAACCCATGTCAAATTCAGTCCCTTTCTATGTTTATCTCCTGTCTCTCTAAACCCAAGAGAAAGCGTGCGATGCAGTGTGGATCAGAGTCTAAAGCCAGCGCTCTTATTTTGTGTGTAGTTTGTGTGTAAATTAGCATTGTCACAGCAATATTGCTGTTATATAATCCTGTCCTATTTCTGTTCTGCTCAGCAGGCCTCAGAGGAGCCAGCAGCATCTGAACTCCCTTTCTTGTAGCTGATGGACAGTAATATGATCATCAGTTGGTAATGTTTTTATTTTTGCTTTACTTACAAATAAAGTGCATGTTTGCTATTCTTCTTACACTCTGCCAGGCTCTCTGGAAGCTAATTTTGATTTGGACCTAAATCACTGTTGTATGCTGGCTTTAATTTTTTATTTATTTATTTATTTTTAACCAAGGACCAACAAAAGGCAGTATTTAAACTGTGTGAGTAACATCCTCAATGTTTTGCTGATTTGTTAGATATACAAACGACAAATCATCATCATCGGTCTACTTACTGTACTCATTTCCAGCTCCATATTCTTGGACTCTACCAGAGTAGTTTTGTGTGGTTTGTGGTTCAAAATAATCCTTATTCATCTCATGCTGGGTCTTGTGCAGCCCCTCAGTTCATCCACTGTCTGAAATCCCACTCGTTTTAAGCCAGCTTTTTTCTGATTGGCTGCCCCGAGATGACCATATTAGGCATACCTTCTCTAGGAGTATAAAAAACTGAACCCAAGCATTTAGAGCAGTCTGAAGCCTGAGTACACTGGCGGGTATTTAAACAGCTCATTATTTGAAACTTTGGCCTTGTCTTATATTAGCATCTATGATTTGAAGTGTATATATGACAGAAAATAATGAAGCTCATAATATGTCCCTGTTATGACTCCATTAGGTGTTATAACATATAAGAATTTAACTGTAGTTGTTCTCAACCACCTGCTCTGGCCCATGTTTCAGCTTTCTCCTTACCCTCCTTGACGGTGTTATCGCTGTGGCTGTTGGAGTGGTCGGGCATGTCCCGGAGCAGCGAGTGGTGGGAATGAGAGTGTTTGGCGCTCAGGCTGTCCGCGTCTGCAGCTGTGTCTGTGCTGCCCCGCCGTGTGAATTTGCCTGGAAAGTGATGTAACAAATGGACACGTTTCAGGTCAAAAACACACAACCAAATACAGACCTTTTTTTTTCAATTGTTTTTTTTTTTAGAAACAGTGGACACCAGATGCTGCTGAAAAATGATTAACTTCTGGCTCAACAAACACCAAAGCCCACAGAGCCAGAGTGCATTTAGGGCTTGCGTACCCTTGAGTGTCTGTCTCTGTGGGCTTTGGTGTTTGTTGAGCTCAGAGTTAAACATTTCTCCAGCTGCATCCGTCCTCCACAATTCTCCACTGACTTTACATTTAATCCTTTTAATTAATAAAAGGATGACATAAAATAATTATTGTGCTACAAAGTCTACCAAGAAGGTCCAGGCAACTTGTCCAGCAGGCCCCCAGGTGTTCACAGCTTCCATTTTTCAACCGAGAAAAAATAATACAAATATCTACTCAATGGATTTGGGAATGCTGACATGGTCAAGACAACCCGGACTGAGAATTTCAGAAATTGCTGGGATTTTTCCCACACAGCCATCTGTAGGGCTTACAGAGAACGGTCCAAAGACAGAGAAAAGATCTAATGAGCTGCAGTTCTGGGTGAAAATGCCCTATTCCAAGGTCAGACTGCTTTGAGCTGATAGGAAGGCAACAGTAACTCTAATGGATGTTCTGCATACTTGTTACAACCAAGGAATGCAGAAGAGCATCTCTGAACACACAACACTGGGAAACCTTGAAGCACATGAGCTACAGCAGCAGAAGACCTCACCAGGTGGGACTCCTCTCAGTTAAGAACAGTCAACTAAGGCTACAATTCCCACAGTCTCACCAAAATTGGACAAAGGAAGACTGGAAAAATGTTGCCTGGTCTGATCAGTCTTGATTTCTGCTGCAACATTTGGGCGATAGTCAGAATTTGGGGTAAACAACATGAAAGCATGGGAACCATCCTGCTTTTTATCAATGGTTCAGTTTTCTTAAAGCTAAAGATTATTTTAAATAGTGCTATCTAATGTTTTTAGCCAGCTACAGGACTTTTTATTAGAATTTCTATTCTCAGTTACAAACAATGGGACCAACAGTTTTCCCTTCCAGCGGGTGCAGTTTTCAAATAATGACATGTTGTGCTCTGTCTCTATTGCATAAACCTTGAGTGTCACTTTAAACAGTATAAGAAATATCTCATATTTATATAGTAACAGCTATTTGAAATTTAAAATAAGAACTCTTCCTAGCAGCAGCAAAGGTTAAGTAGGTTTCTAACTGCATGGTAAAAGAGGCTAGCAGTTTCATGGAAATGGGGCTTTAAAAAGTCACTAACTAAATAATAAAAATAATAACTGTCTTTGTGCCTTGAGCGAATGTTAATCTCACTACTCAGTGAGAAATACCAATGTTAATGAAGTGACCTAATTCACTAGCTGACAGCCAGATCCAGACAAAATCCTCTGACTCATGAAAGCTCAGTGGAGTGGAAGCAAGACTACAAACTGGTGCCATGCAGTCTCATTCTGCCTACCCATGATGGTGGCCTGCCAGCCTCCGCGCTCCAGAGCCCGCCTATCGTCGCCCAGGCCAGAGAAGCTTCCGAAGGAGAAGGTGCTGCGGGTGGGAGAGACGTCCAGGTGGTCGTCGTGCAGCAGGAAGGGAACCCCCATACGACGCTGACGCTTCTTACCCGCGTGATGGAAGGGGATGGAGCCCTTTCTCTCGCGGTCCTCACGACGATTCTTAAACTGAAGCAGAACAACAATCCTCTCAAACTCTTTCAGAATCATTTTAGTTTCAAACACAAGGTCGGTCTCTGACCTTCTTGAAGATGTTCATTCCCAGGTCAGAGGACAGGTCAGGGACAGCCGGTCGGCGAAGGTTAGTCAGAGACACCTTTGCAAAGGTCTCTGTGCTTAGAGATTTTCCCTCTTCATTGCATTTTAAACTCATATCCTGCAAAACAAAGCAGAGGGCAAAGGAAAAGAAGCAGTGAGAGCAACATGGACAACTTAAAGATGACATGGAGGCAAATCAATGACGGCTGTTTTGATGAATGAACCTGAGTCTTGTGGGTGTTGACTAGCGAGGGTGTTGCAGCCACCATGGAGCTGCTGCGTGGCCGAGGCAGCGGTGCGACCAGGGGCTCTGGAGGGCGTTCGGGCCTCTCCTCCAGGATCTGCCTGAGGCGCTGCAGGTAGTACATCAAGGCCCAGTGCACACCCTCCTCCGTCCAGTGTGGCTGCAGCAGACAGCGCAGCACGGCCACGTCAAAGTAAGTGGCATAACGTGCCCGCTGGGCCAAAGATACTGGCAGGCCGGCTGGTGCTGACGTCCTGGAGGAAACAGAGCAAATTTAACAGGTTCACCCTTTAAAACCAGACTGATGAAGTTTGTTTTTAAAAAAAATCCTCCTTTTCACACACAGAGTAAATCAATCTATAACATCAATCAAGGATAGACTTCATAAACTCACCCAGAAAAGAGCTCTTAATCATTTCAGCAGTCTTATTAACATTCCTTTCTTGCCATAAGCAGCAGTTCTTACACCGCAGAAACTTCTTCCACTGAGTGGGAACTATTGGTGCATCAAAATTAAACTATGTTTTATTACTTTAAGTTAGACTGAAGAAATCATGCCCCCATGCTCAGTTCAACAAGCAAGATGGTCACTGTGAAAGACGGTGAATGAAGAGAGGTAGCCGCATTAGAGAAAAAACAAAGCAGTGCAAAAAGGTGGGGAGAGCCGCAGCAAAGCCCCCATACAGAGCACAGGAGGCAGCTGTGCACTTAGAAACATGTTGGGCTACAAGTTGTTGAGTATATGCAGACAAAAGTGAAAACCTACGAGCAACCGTGGCATTCTGCTACCAACCAAAGCAATAACTTGGAGCTTGTTTTGGGTGCAGCACTTTCTTTGCATTTGATTTTTTCCAGCAGCAGCTGAAAACCTCCAAGAATTACCGGCAACCAGTCTGGGAACACACATTCTTCCCCTAGCAACTGGTGTCTTGTATCAAACCTAATGAGATGGACAAACTCTAGAGCAAATTGTGCATGGTGTCACATGAGAAACCTTGATACAATTGGTTAAAAGCAGCAGGTATATAAACACGGAGGAACAAATTGTGGAATGCCAAGCCAAGGAAGAATAGACACATTCAGTAAAAGGGACTCTATAGTAAGCTGCCTAATAAGTACCAAATGGAATATCATAATGCCAAAAGGTATCACAAAAGATTCTGTGCTGTCACATAACTACAAATGCAATTACAGTACATCACGGCCTTTTGTGTTATACGAGCCTGTCATCAACTCCCGCCACATTGCTTCATTAATAATGCATCAAAGGAGGATGATAAACAAGGGCAGAGCCCCCCTTCAGCATCGTTGGAAGAGGAGCGGAGACAGAGAGAGCAAGGAAGAGAGAGGGGGGAGCTTCAGCCTACGTGAGTCCACTATAAATAAGCCGGAATGAAGGTCAGCAGTCGGCGAGCTGCAGAGGAGTGCCGCAAACTGTGGAGAAACATATTGATACTATAAGAGAGGCAGACAGAGCAGGGCATTTAATCCCGGCTGCTGTAATAAATGGAGCAGGAAGCGATGGTCGATATCTACATGAATCACTTTGAAAGCGGACAGCAGAGGGAGGCTGTATCATGTTTCACCGTCTAGCCGACACACACATACACACACACACACACACACTCTGCCTACTGCTGTTGTGTCAGGTTGCCACAGAGACCGAGTGACGACAGCCGCCCTGGTCTTCCGACTCCATGCGGTAGGAGAGGATGCAGCAACCAGCGGTTGCCATAGAAACTGCCTCAGCAACAGCAGTGCTGCGAAAGGTGGCGCGGATTGCGGGGATGAGTAAACTGCATTAATCACGGACCTGATGCCGGAAATGATTTTATCTGCGCGGTAGATTGCAGAGGTGTTTGCGCAACGTGGTGACGGGCAAATGTAAATATAAACCCTGAGCTAATAAAAAAAACCAAAAAAAACTCAGGAATTATTTTTGGTGCATAAAATAAATCCCTTCAAATAGCAAAACTCTCCCTTTCTGCACGGCTAATTTACATTCAGTTCACTGTCTTCCTCAGTCCCGCAGTCAGACTGAAAGTCCCACCAGGCACATGAAGAAAGCAATTAATCTGTCATCATTAAGCAGGAAAACAGTAGGGATAAATCCATTATCATGTGACCGCTGCTCAAACCCTTTGGTGTTCGGGA
>VUQJ01016478.1:36085-47275 GCA_015108635.1 Andinoacara biseriatus | reverse complement strand
GTGAACATAAATAGTTTTATTACTGGAAGACAGAACAGGAACAAAAGCAGGAGTCGGGCACAGGAGCACACAGCGGGAGGAAAATACTGAAGACGACACGACAAGAGCAAAACACAGACTGGGCACTTAAATACACACTGAGGAATTAGGGAACAGGCAACAGGTGAGGGGCAAGGCTGAACGTAATTAACCAGACGAGACAAGGGGAAGCAAAACTAAATACAAGGCACAAGAAACACAAGATCGTCAAAGTAAAACAGGAAGAGACAAAACAGAACGCATAGGCAAACTTAACAGAAACCAAAACCAACCTTCAACAGAACTCTAAACACACAGGGAACACGGATCACAAAACATGAGGGAAACAGGAAACAAACACCAAAACTAAACAAAAGACTATGATAACTGGGCCACCGGCCCAGGATCATGACAAATGCAGTGCACAGATACGGAAGGCCAAGTATCGACTGTAAAACATTTAATATAACAGCCAAACTGCTTTGAAAGTGGTCTTTAAATACCAATGTGATGTCCTAACATTTGACAAGACATTGTATTGTTAAGTAACATTGTGCAGAAGAATAGCTCAAGGCCTCTGAGTGCTGGTTGGATGTTTGCTTGTTGTTTAAAGCAGACAAAGAGTGATTTTCTTTTTCTTTTTTGTGCGTGTGCAGCTTTTGTATTTACAAGCTTTACAAGCTCAGCAGAACACATTATATACATGAAACAAAGGCTTTCTGCTGAATACCTTTACATAAGAAGTCGCGAAATAAACCACAGCAGACGAGCGCCAAGAGGATCTGAAGGGTGCTGTTAGAGAGAGAGGCAGAAAGAAATTGAAAACAAGACCAGATTTATGGGTGTCTTTTCAACAGAGCCATCCAGCTGCATTATCCCCGCCGGAACATAAATCGTGAAGGCGATGTGGAACGCAGAAGCATAACTCAGGTTTTCCTCTTCTGTGCAACGATTGGTGAAACAATGTCTAGCGGGAAGTGCTCTGCCCATCCTGTCGCTCTTTTCCTCTTTACTGTCATTCATGCCCTTTCTATTCCCTCTCATTCCCTCTGCATCTTCCCAGTTGTGTTTTCTCTGCCAGGCTTTCTCTTTCTTCCTTTGACTCTGCATCACTCTTCACTGTTCTGCTCCGTTGAGCTGATGCGATTCAGAGGGCAAATGTCACAGGGAGAGAGAAGTGTTTCGTCATTCTCCTTCTCGCTTCTTTTTTCCATGCTTGAGCAGCCTTCGGTCTGATTTCCAGAGGTACTGCTGCTCTCTCTCTTTCCCTCTCTCTCTCTCTCTCTCTTTCAGAGCCAGGATTCAATTCCAAAGGTTTATGGGCTTAAGTGAGATGTATAAATCGAGAGGCAGTCTTCTTTCTGTCTTACTTTGCCTTTTCTCATTTGGCGTGTGTTGCATTCTCACTCTATCCTGGGCACCTCTATTACCGGCTACCTCCTCAGTCCCATTTATATTTGCTCGCTTTCCTGTAGCTCGTGCAGATTTCACTCTTTTATTTTCCCCTCAACTTTTTACCTCTCTGCTTCTCAACTTTGTCTTCTAAAAGAGAAGCTACAATATGTTTATTGTGTGCAATAAGGGTTAGATACTGACTTAAAAATGTCTGAGTATCAACATGTGAAGGCATGTTAGGTTTGACTCCTGCAGAGAGTATATGCAAATGAGGGCAGATATGCAAATAATGTCCTAATTTGGGTGTTAATTACTCAGCACAGCTAATTATAATATGTCTGATGAGGCGTAAGGTGGAGGAGAGGAGTGAAACAGAGGGGCTGCCATTGGATGATGTATGTGTAGCGATAACAGTGTGTGTTTGTCTGGGTGTGAGGGAGAGAAGTGCTGGGGTTTAGTGCTGTGTGTATGCCACGATTACACCAGCTGGTCCAATGGCCCCGGTGGGGTTTTCTGGTCAACACGGCTCAATATGTGGAGGATAAACATTGCATGCCGTGCTGACTTCTGAAAGGCAACCTCCTGCATTCTTCCCCCGCTCATCTCACTAATGAAGTGACACACACATTCACACACTTAGACACTCCTGTACTTTAAAAATACCTAAGTAAACACATTTTGTATTTACACACAGTAATTAACTGAGCTGGTGTCACAGAAGAGACACAGTGAAAGATGAAAGAGGAAGAATAGAGATGGTTTTTCTACTGTAACAGCATACTCCATTTTTATTGTTTCATTCATTATCCTCTCTGTATATGTTAGGAAAAAGCAATATATAAGGCTTTAGGATACATCTGATAAGCTTGGACCTCATAACTTCAAAAGATTGGCTCCATGTGTTTGTTGGCTACAATAAAGCAAATTGATGTCAAACAAGGCAATGCAATCGTTACCTTTGATGTACCCAGGCTGATTTTTCCTGCTGTTTACTGTTGACCCTCTGTACAACCATTCTGGACCAGAATACCCCCCCCCCCTCCGATAAAATAAAGATAAAATCAATAACAAATCAAATTGATCACAATATACTTGAATTTCCTCCAAAATGACTCTATACATGTGAAGTCAACAGCTGCAAACTGCTTCTTCAAAAATAGCACCATGTGTGTACGTCGAGTCAGATGGTCATAAATCTTTTGGACATTAGTGCAGTGAACCAGAATGAAAGCTGTGAGCAGCAGTTATGAATCCTGTGACACGTTAGGTTGGCCCTGTTTGTGCTCATGTGCCACGTTTGTGTGGCAGATATCTTCAGAATGGTTCTTGGTAGCAGAGTGCGACTAAAGTGATACTTTATTATCATTTCAGCTGCTTGCGAGAGTGATTGTGTTTCTGTTCACATTCCAGGCAGACAGTGGTTAAGTCATTCAGTGACAAAAAGCTTAAGTTAGCACACATTTGTAGCTGTGAGCTGTGGTGTATGGATCATAAATCCTCCACTGTTGAAGGTATCATTTAGAGGTTTATTTGGTCAAGTGCAGTTCTTTCAGTGATTCTGTTGCTTAGATGGCTTCTTTGTTCTTACTTACTTTACAGTAAAACATGGGAAACTCTGGCTCAGTGTTTGCAGAAAGAGCAGACAAAGTTTCATTTAATGTAAGCTATGCAAAACTACCAGTGTTGAAATGATTTGTCCTCAGTTAACATTCAAACAAAGGAATGTTGAACAGCGACTTACAACTTGAATTGCCTTCGCTGCGTCCCATGAGCCGGTGTCAGTAAAGCGTTATCAATTGTCTCTATGTACACAGGCCCAGCAATCCCTTATTAAACAATAGACTGTGGTCTATTGTGACTCATGATAAAGCCTGAAGTTATGAAGACATGCACCACTGCGCACTGTTTTAATTATTATTCCAATACAAACTTATTAGCCTGCAGTGTATTTGCACACCTAATAAAAATGTGTTAACATTGTGGTGTGTGTTCAGTCTCAACCAAATATAATATAAACCCTCCACACATACACAAACGCACACAAAGAAGCACACACACACCCACTCTTACACACAAAGCTCTTTTCATGTTACCCCGAACTCGCCTGAGTCATCTCCTTCATCTCTCTTTCAAGTTGTCTTGTGTGGGTCTCTTGTACAGTCAGTCCAAAGCATCGCTATGCGCTTTGAAATGGCTTTATATTTGATTTTTTTATTGCTTCGGAGTCCCTCTTGTAGAGGCCGTGATAGATCCTTGTATTTTCCTTGGTGAGTTATGACTTTGGAACACGGGTGAGGTGGGCTCAAAGTGAGACCGCGCAGTTCAACATCACACAGTAGCCCTGCCAAAGGAAGTTCTTTTAGGTTTTCTAATACTTTGTCTACAAGGCAACTGAATGTGTGACTGAGAAACAAATCATTTTGAAAACAAAGAATACCTTGAGGAAAACCAGAACGCTGTGTGTGTCTGCATGTGTGTGTGTGTGTGAATGAGGAAGATACCAGAAAAAAAGAGTTTGTGGGATTTTGCTCGCACCTTTAGTCAGTATGCATATACAGATGCATGCACCTGGTGTACCTGGAGCTACAATTGCTGCTCAGTAAAAAGGGATCACAGCAGGGAGGGGAAATGAAAGCATGTCTCTGAGACGAAAGGTTTAATTTTCATGAGTCATCAGTCACAAGAGCTATCTGTTTCTCTTTATCGGTCTTCCTTTTCTGTGCGACTATCTTGCCACCATCCCAACTGTCTCAATCTGTGTAATTGATTTTGCCACATATTCTTTTCAACCTCCTCCCAGCAGCACATTATGAGTGAGTTCTGTATGTGTCTCTGTGTGTTTGTTTGTGTGTGTGTGTGTGTCATTACAAATATCCCTACTTCAGATCACTTTCAAATTCCATTTTCTCTTTCCTTTGTAAAGCTGCCAGTCTCAGGCCTCGCCTCACTACAGAGAGGTTGTTTTCACCTCTGTCACTGTTTTTCTTGTCTCCTCTTTTGTCCTCTTCCATTTCTTCTCCGTATCCCCTGCTTGCCTTGTCTCCCACTGCCATTATAAATCATTTAGATGATGTAGTTATAAAATGTAACTGTGTTTTGAGGTGACATTGCTGTGTTCAAAGTTGTGTGTTTGTGCATGACTTTTGTACAGTGTGCCTCTTTGTGTGGATTGTTTATACAAAATCCTTGTTATTTACCAAGAGCCCTGCCTGAGACACCAGCAAACTTTTATGTGCTTCATGAGTTTTGGGCTGAGATTTGTAGGGTTTGACCTCGCTATGTGAAGTGCCCTGAAATAACATACAAATGAAATCAAATAGACCGTGATTTTGATGTTGCATGAAACAGAATTAACATTTCTTTTACAGGCACATCAAAAGAAGATTAGTTTGATTACTCGTCCTCTTGTCAAACAACTCAGTTTCCAGTTTTCCCAGTTTAATTATCTCCCGAAAAACAATAACCTCTTTGATGAAATTTCAAAGGATTTTGTTCACTGTTTAAAGTCTTGTTGGGCACAAACATTTACTTAACTACCCCTGAAATTCACACTGAATTATCAAACTCATAAAAAGAAAAAGGCTATTGTTACGCATATAGCCTTGGTGTTGGTGTTAGCGTTAGCGTTGGTGGCATAAGGTCCACAAAAACTTTAACGTTGGCCATAGTTCAAGTACAATCTCAGCGAGGATGCTCAAATTCACACCACGGATACAGCTACGAAAACTCTAGGACGAGTTTGAATCTCAGAGGTCAAGTTTTGTGAACTTGTGAATGTGAGAACTCGAACGATGGGACCTAGGATGTTCAAATTCACACCATAGCTGGATACTGTTGAACAATAGAGAAATATAAATATTTTAGAGATGAATTATGTTGAATTGTACCTCTATTGTTTAATAATAATGTTTTTTTTTACTTTGCTACTCTGTGATTAGTCTAGTTGACTAGTTTTATTGATGTGTTTAAACCAGCTTCTGTTACTGTTTCTGATGTTTAACTCAGGTATACAGGGCATGTTTACCTGAGCCTGTTCTCCTTGAAAACAACAACCTCATTGGTCGTTTTTACAGGCACGTTTTACAACCAATACCTATATTTTAAAATGAAATCAAGTGACCTCTAGTAATCGTACACGAAAGTGCGTGTGGATTATGTGTTTGGGTTTCTCCGGCAAATCCTGAAAAAATATGTAAATATGGAATTCCTCAGATTTCTGAAAGGTCTGCACAGACTAAATGGCATTAGATGCAACTGGAAAAGTTAAAACAATAAATAAATAAACAATTCTTAATTTTTTTAATATAACGCTTTACTTGAGTTCTTGAGCAATCAAAAGCGCTTTATGCAACATTCCTTACAAGCACTGCAGTATTCAGTATTTTGCCCACACATACTTTGGCATGCCAGCTGGAACAGCCCGGGTTTGAAATATCAACTTTTCAATTAATAGATTACTGCTCTACCTCTTGAACTAAGGCAACATTACCCACGGGCATGACCACATGACACACAAAGTCAGGCAAAGCCACGGGTAGGAGTGCCCATTTTGGAAAGACTCATACTGGTTGCATTTCAGGGCCTGCAAGTAAGGTTAATTAACTTGGTTTTGGTTTAACAAGTTAATTAAAGTTAATAAGGCCATCTCCACTGGGATGGACAGGGTTGTAGCCAATGGTTGATTGCCCGCTGCGCCGGGCTGAGGTACAGCCATGTCGTGAGAATTTCACCGGGTTGCTATAATTATATACCCTCAGTCGTCCTATCTTCTGATACTGCTGGGGTGTGAATTTTTTTCTAGCTAGCTCCCTGGTGAAGTTTGCATGTTCTTCCTGTGCAGCGTGGTTTCTCTTCGGGTACTCCGGCTTCCTCCCACAGTCCAAAGACATGCCTCTTAGGTTAATTTGTGATTCTAAATTATCTGTAGTTGTTAATGTGTGTCTGTTTTAGCCCTATGACAGACTGGCGACCTTTCCAAGGTATACCCTGCTTTTCATCCTGTGACAGCAGGGAGCGCTCCCACCCCTCAGTGACCCAGAGTTGAGATAAGCAGAAGAAAATGGATGGATAAAAGCTAATAAATTAACTAGTATGATCACCTGCCACTGAATGGACAAACTCAGTAAATTAATGTATTAAGCCCCACCTGCATGAATGTGCCATCCGGCAGTATTCATTATTGTTTATCATGTAGTGGAGGTAGGTGGACTACAGGTTAGATGTCAACTCTTCAGAATGATCATTATCATTACAGGGAACAGGTGGTGTTTGTCGCACTGTTTATGCTTCTGAGGCATTGAAAAGCCCACTTTGTAATGCAGTGTTTGTGTATTATAAATAAATATGTATGTACTTGTATTATGATGACTTACCAAGTTCAAGTAGGCACGCAGTGAAAATACACACACACACACACACACACACACACACACACACACACACACACGAATGAATGAGTCTGATTCTGCTAATGGGTTCATGCTTATTTACCTACTTGGTAATTAGATCAGAAGTGGTGGTGGTTAATCAGAGCCACAGATATTTAGCCTTTTTTGAGTAGCCAGTTACTGTTTAACAAGAAGGGTCTTAATGGCCTAATTTGTATTGCCCATTAGTTAATAGTATGAGTTTTCCTCTGTTAATTCACATGAAAGAGGAAGTGTTGGCATAGGACTTATTAGGCTATTTGCATTCTGAAACAAGTTGTATTTGTTTGTATTGTGTGTCACTCATACTGCATATTGACCTGATCCTCAGTTTCTGATTTGAAGTTTAATCCATTGCTTTATGTTTCCAGTGTTTTTGCTCAATGGGCTGTTGTATCAGAGCTCATTGGCTCCTCCTCTTTCTAGCACTCTTTCTAGAGGCTCATCCGTCATTGCAACCTAAACAGAACAACAAAGTTCATTCTGCTGCTGTTCACTAACAAGCTCTCCTAATGCTCTCTCATACTCTCTCATTCAAACAGAAACTCCCTTCTTTCCGACGTCTCCTTCACGCAAAGGAAAAAAACTGTATTTGGCCACTCACCGCACTTGATGGCATTTCTCATCAAGTTTTTAATTTTTACTTACTCGGTTACATTAGCATTTTCTGTTGTTATTTTATTCTTCACAGCTTTTGCCATTACAGCTCTGTTCTCTGTCAGCAAAAAATCCCATTATTTTTCTCTGCAGATTCAGCATCGTGTTTGCAGAGTCTGATAATGGTGCTGTGTGTGTGTGTGTATGTGTGTGTCTGTGTGTGTGCGCGAGTGTGTTAAACTTTTTTAAAGTCATTATTTTGAATCAATTTACAAAATTAAACATTAATTTTAGCCCCTTTGGTCATGATACAGAAATTTTGGTGGGGAAAAAAAATTCATCTCCTGCCTAAATAATCTTTTTAGGTCGGAGATGTCAGAAAATGAATATCACAGTACAACATAACTATAGAAAGCGACATACATGTGGGCCAAAGGGGTTGTTGAGTGAACACACAGTTCTCACAATCACAATCTCATAATCATACACGCTGTATTGTTGTGTATGTATTGTTAATTGATTTGCTTGAACCACAGTGAGGTGCTGGTGTGTTGGAGGAAGATATGTTCTGACTTTCTGTTATTTATCTTTTTTTATATATCTTTTTAAATATATCTTTTTACATATTTTGTGCTTTTTGTAACATTGGTAAAGCTACTTAGTGAAGCTTAGTTTATTGCAACAATTAACTCACGGGTCACTTTGTTAGGGACACCTGTTCAACTGCTCATTAATGCAGATATTTAATCATCTAATCACATAGCAGCAACTCAGTGCATTTAGGTATGTAGACACAGTCAAGATGACCTGCTGAAGTTCAAATTGCGCATCAGAATGGAGAATGTGGCATGGTTGCTGGTGCCAGACAGGCTGGTTTGAGTTTTTCAGAAACTGTTGATCTGCTGTGATTTTCCCACACAACCATCTGTAGGGTTTACAGAGAATGGTCCAAAAAAGAGGAAATATCCAGTGAGCAGCAGTTCTCTGAATGAAAGTGCCTTGTTGATGTCAGAGGTCAGAGGAGACTAGCCAGCTTTGAGCTGACAGAAAGGCCACAGCAACTCAAATAGTCATTTGTGACAACCAAATCTGTCGTGGTCCTGGGTCTAGGACCCAGTGTTTTTGAGCCTATGAACTTTTTGAGGGGTTGTTGCCTTATTTTCTGTGATCCCTGAGTATGTTTGATCCTGTTTCAGTTCTGTTCCTCAGTTTAGTTCCTCCCTCTGTGTTGGTACATGTGTCTGGGTTCTTCATGTTTATGTTCATTCTGCCTGTGTCCTGTATCAAGTCTGCGTTCTTGTCTCCATGCCTACCTGTTTCCTGTTTTCCTTTGCTAGTCCCTCGTCCCGTGTGCTTCTAGTCCCGTTTTGCTTCCTCTTGTCTTGGGTAATTATTTCCAGCTGTGTTCCCACCTGTTCCCTATCCTGTCATTATTCCATGTTTGTATTTAAGCCCTGAGTTTTCCTCTGGTCATTTCCTCGTTCTTTGTTCCCTCTGTGTGCACCGTGTGTTTAAGAATCAAGGATCATAGGGGTCCAATCCTGCCAGCCGCACGGCACTTTCATGACAAAATTACGCAGAAGAGCATCTCTGCACACGCAATCTGACAAACCTTGAAGCAAATGGGCTACAGCAGCAGAAGATCACACTGGGTGCCCCTCCAGTTAGTTAAGAATGGGAAAGAGTTTCGATTTCCGCTGTGATATTTAGATGTTAGGGTCAGAATCTGACGATAAAGTCATGGTACTCCAGTGGCCGCCACAGTCATCACATCTCAGTAGATGACCTTTGGGAAGTAGGAGTTTTGCATCCCATCCTGGATGCACAGCCAACAAATCTACAGACATGCTTTAGTGGCAATATGGACCAAAATCTCTGAGGAATGTTTCCAGCTCCTTGTTAAATCTGTACCATGAAGAATTAAGGCAGAATGCAAAAGAGGGTCAAACCTGGTACTACCAAAGTGTACCCAATAAAGCTTCCAGTAATATTTATAAATCTCTACATTTTCTACATTTTCTGTCGCTCCTGCCTCAGTCTGTTTTTCTAATAAAACTCACAGAGCATATAATTACATTAATGTTTTTGTGGGACAACAAAATAACTCCTTTGTGGTAAACTTCTCTGCTTTGTTTTGGAAAAACAAAGACAGATTGAAGAAATGAATTGTAACAAAAAACCTGGCAAGAAGACATATTCAAAATAAGAATGTCCTTTATAATCTACCTGCTACAATTAACCCACGACTGAACTGGCACTTTTTTATTAAAATGCCAAAGCTTGTGTGTGGATTTCTCAACCCCATAAAGTATCTCTGTAGCACTTTTCCTCTGCAGTTATAGTCAGTTCCCTTTGCAAGCAGACAATAGCTATATTGTACTGAGTTGAAAAGACGTTGCCACTGTACTGGCGTGTCATTGTGGAGTGAGAAAAGACAGTCGAAAACAAATTCTTGAACCATTAACCTCCTTATATGGCATCATACTCTAAATAAACTCCTGCGACTTAATCACTGACTTTTCACCAGTACGCTAAAGTCCAAACTATGCTCTTCTCTTACCCGGTATTGGTTGAGAAAATTCAACTCTTCAGGCGATAAAAACTTTACAGCAGGACTTTCATTTTACCATTTATTACAACATTTTTTAAAAAGCAGATTGACTGTGAGCACATTTCAGTGATCAGTGTGCCAATTGTAAGTCTGTTGTTTTCAGTGTTATTTTATAAGCTGGAGTTGCAGCAGTTTTGAACTTGTACATATTACGGAAAATGGGTGTTTTCTAAAGCAAATCAAGAGGTAGTTGAGGAGGATCAAGGGGTCATGGATGGAAAACCAAAGCTAAGGTGTGTGAAAGTGAGGGCACTAAAACACTGCTGATGTATTTATTTGTGATGTATTAGTTGCTTCCAGTTCTCTCCTCTCCCCTCTTCTCTTTATGGTCATTCACCAGTTATGGTCAAATTACCTGTTCAAAAAGTGAAAAATAAGCCAGGCCTGTAATGGCTATTTTACTTAATTGGATATGAGCATGTTATTTCTTTGCCTTGTGCTTCATACTTTCTCTTGAGACTCATTCTGCAAAAAAAAAGAAAGAAAGAAAGAAACAACCTGACAGGTTGTTTGTGCAAGATGCTTATTACATGTGCATATATTTTGCATATACTTTGCCACCTCTAGCAGATTTGTGTATATATGCGTACCTTCTGTTGTTGTCACTGCATCTAACAGTGTAAAAAAAAATTCCATCCAAACCATAATCTTCTCATACCCCTCACCAAGTAGTTTTGGGGTCTAAATTTAACCAAAGAGTGATTACACTTAAAATTATTCCTACATGAGACTTGAACCAAAGTCTGCTGGATGAAAGTCAAGCGTGTTGTCCTTTTTACACTTTCCTGAAAAGTGCTCACGCTGGTAGCAGCAAAGATGAGACATCATACAATATTGAAGATCTACACTGTTTACTTCTCAAGGTGATGTTTGCCTCTCCAGCATCATTTCTTTATTTAGACAGCAGCCAGAGGAGCAGTGTGAAGGGGAACACTGGTAATTGCTTGGAAAGTCTTGACAGAAATTCACAGACTTGGATTTACCAGCTCTTACAGACCTTGTTTAGTAATATCATTATATTCAGACTCTTCTTTTTAGTCCTGTGCTCTGTTTTTCCCTGTCTTTGAGAAATGAGGTCAATTTTGTAGCTATGGTATGATTTAAGAAAAAAAAAAAGGGGGGGGGGGGGGGTGGTGTTCCCCT
>VUQJ01016476.1:18360-36120 GCA_015108635.1 Andinoacara biseriatus | reverse complement strand
ATAACCATGTACACATCCTTCACGCTTCTCCTGAACTGATGACCTCAGAACTAGGATGCAGCACCACCCGTTTGCCAACATGGAGATTGTTTTTCAGCCCTTGTAATTTTACCCTGCAAGATCAATGTTGCAGCTGGCCTGAGAGGTCCCACAGAGGTCTAGATGGGGGTGAGGTCAGGGTTTTCGCCCAGGCACTCTGTGGGGTGTTTAGGGTAAGATCGGGCACTCTCGAATCAGTCTTTTCACTGACAACTGAGGTTTAGACCAGCTGCTCTGGCTGATATTTTTAGATCCTTTGACCAACTGTTTTTCAAACACTGATGAAACTTTCAACTACTCAGATAACCTCTTACTTTGAGCTCTTACTTTGACCTCTTTGATAACTTTCACTTGGGGCTGGTTAATTCCTAAACTGCAACATTTTCACGGTCCCCTCCATATCACATTAACTAATCTGTTTATTCAGAGCAGATGAAATTGGAGATGAAGTTGTGTTTTTTACTGGGCTCTTTAACAGGCCCACCCCACATTCATCCCATTCCTCATTGTTCTTTTATACTCTGGTGCACATTGTTTTGTTTTGTTTTTTTATTATTATTTTATTTTGCCTGTTCAAAATTAGATGGCTGCAGAGTGATTTTATGCTTTCAGCTTAGTAATGGTATTATGCAAAATACCATTACCCTCAAAAGGACACTCCAATGTGTGGAAACAGGTCAAGCGTTTATTTTAAAAAGGGGTTATCTGTGGAGTTGTAAAAAAACAACACAAACAGTGATGTCTTCCTTGCTCTTAGCGTTGAGAGCCATTTAGCAGCGAGGGAGACATTTTAGCTGGAATGATGGTGAGCAAAGGTTTCCTGCAACTAATGGTCATTGTTAGTTTTGTTTAAGAAGCACACTAGAGTGAGACATCTAGAGCTCCCATACAATATTTTTCTTTCTTTTTTCACTCCCTTCCCTTTTCTCAGTCTCGCACTCTCAGCTTGTAAAGGTGCTGTTGAGATTCTGGTGAATATGGCATAATGGAAGCTCTTTGTTTGCTCAGGTGCTGATCCTTCACAATGGGCGGATAATGGAAGAACACTTTAGAGACAGATGTTCCCTCTTCATCACACTCATCAGTGTGACCCTCTTGGAAAGGAAAGGGAGGGAAATGAAGAAAAAAAAATCATAATAGACAGCTATGCTGTCCTCTACCCTTTTTGCACTAAAATTAGCTGTTTACATGTGGAAAGCCTAATCTGACATAGCTGTTTGCATGTTCTGAAGTACCAGATGACCTCAGAAAGACGAGACTGCTTGTTAATCATGTTGACCCTCAATAATTTGCTTAATTCAGCTCAGCTGTGGAACAGCAAATGCAAGGTAAAGCATCAGCTCAGTGACTGTTCATTAAAACAATCATAGATATAAACAGGAAAAGCAAACAGAGGTGTATTTTTAGGTTGCTGCATGTCACACTTTTCCAGAGTGTTTATTAGTTATGGGTCACCTTGAAGGTTGAGGAGTGGATGGAGGGCAATCAATAGCAAAGCCAATAAGGAAGCAAGTGGCTAAGGTTAAGAGAGTAATCCTTGATGGTAAAGCAGGAAATCTATAAAAAGAATGATTTCTCCACTCCTGCAGGGCAGAAGATGCTGTTTATTAGAACAAGGTTGAGGCCGCAAACACTGGGTAACACTGGCTAAGATTGACTTACTATCTATCTGTATATGTATAACGCTCCATTCATCCAGCCATCCATCCTAATCAAAATACAACCAAATCAATAAAAACCTGTTCATCACTGTAGAATGCTATTTTTAGGATTTAAAAAATGCATTGAGATTTCTGTCATAGATTAAATTTTAAGTAGTTAAGTTAAGTAGTTAAGTTCAGTCTCCAATTATACAGAATATTCTGCCAGAAAAGTTGTTAAATCTGGCATCTGTAGGTAACTTTGGTACTATAGGTAAATGGTAACATTTGTGTTTTCATCTTGTGCATGAACCTTTAATAATACATTAAGCAGCAAACAAGTATGCATTTTCACCTCAAAATTTACAGGAAGCAATGCAAAAACAGTTCACTAAGTATTTCTTAATCACATATGTTTCAATCATAATTAACATGTGAAACTGGAGAGAACGAAGTTATGCTGCTTGTGTCGTCACAGCAGACAGACATCCACATACTGAATGGACTGACTACACCTCAGTTTTTTTCTTCATGGGGACAATGCACATTGATCCTTTTAGGTACCATTTAAATAAAACCTAAAACCTCAGATTGTGACTCGGGCTCCTTAAACGTCCATTTCTGTTTCTTTTTAAAAACTAAAACCAGCTCTGGCTTCTGCTCATGGCTTCGTGTTTCTTCATATGTCTCCTGATACCAAGTTTCCCCAGATTTTTCTATTTTACAGACAAAACTCAAAGTTTTTTATGCCTCTCAACAATAATCTAGAATCAGCCGCTGTATATTTATAAATTAATAAATGAATGTTAACTAATGAGTATAAAAAATCTACAAGTTTAAACAGTTGTATCGTATAGCTGTTTTTGAGTGCTTAATTTATTCAAACTCTTTTCAGCTGATGACGGATAAATCGTCGCAGTAAAGCTATATTTGCATTCATAATATGGTTTTTGACTCACAGTTATGTTGCCATGATAAATATTTCTTTTTCACAGAGCACATTGCTCACTTTTGCTGCCATTTTCCCAGCTAGTTGAGGAAAATGAAGTGCAGCCTTACAGATACAATGCTGCTCGTCTAACCTTGAGACAGCTGCCTGCCATGCTCGAAAATGCGCACTCTACTACTTTTAAGCTCCTAATAAATCTTGGGTGATAGAGTTTATGAGCTCACTGTTTGTGGCAGCGTAAGTACATGTTTTACTGAAATATAGCAGCTTTTGGCTTTACCTTTGTAGCTAAGTGGTGATGTGTCATACAAAAACAACTCTGAAATGTCTTGCCCAAAAGCAAGGTGTATTCTTTATTTATAGCAGGGTTGTTATTATACTAGGTTTAATTGAGCAGCAAGAGTGAGATGCTAATGTTTTTTTCAGCAGCATATGTTAAGTGTCTCAGTATTTGAAGTCTGACCTGTCAGTGAAAGAAACAGTGTAACATTTTCCTTGGTAAATAATTAACATTGCAATTCTGCCTTCCACTGTACTCGATGCATATTGATACAGGCAATTTGTTCCCTCATCTAAGCATCCAGGTTCCTTCTGTTGGAGAAACACATGGCGTACTCTATATCCATAATGGCCACAGCAACAGCTTGTTAGGGTAATCGCTGAACCAGTTTTTCTTCTGTTATTATGTGCAGACTATCTGTGACAAGCACTTGCTGCAGATCTCATTATTTTAAAATGTTTCACTGTATATTTGCTGGCCGCTATTGATGTGGAATAGCCACAGGATGACCATTGAGATGGACAGGGACATGAGTCACTGCAGCTCATGTCCGGTCAAATAATCAAAACACTACAAAGAATGCCATATCGACACATTCGCACAAGAAGCAGGGCAGAAGTCTCGATGTCAAAAGTGACACATTTCCTTTGATAGCTATGTGCACATATTTGAATTTTTTTTTGCTACAGTGGCAGTCTGAGAATTAGCCGTGACATTGAAATATTGTGTAACTGAAAGAAATCAGAAGATAGTGCGATTATGCAAGCATCGATTTCACTTCTTAGAATAGTAATTAACAACTTTGAAATCAACTGCAGCACCAAAGAAATTCTTTTGTCATTGTCAAAGGAGGCTGACATTTTCCAGACAAGCTTTGTCCCTCTGTCAGAAAAAAAAATGCAGTCTTTCTCGCCAGTTGTATGTGTTTTCCATTTTACTCCTAGTGTAGTGTTTTGTTCAGTGAGTTGAGTGGCTAGTCGGGAGCTGACTGTCAGCTCGTGTCAGTCGCAGCATCAGTAAAAGGCTGGGTGTCTTTTCGTGCTCGAGTCAGCTCACTGTCTGTGATGGTTGCTTCCACTCCACAAAGCCTAAGCTCTCAAACATGCCATTAGCACCTGCTAAGTCAAGACGAAACTTTTTAAAGTCAGTCTGACTTTGTGCATGTAAGTACCCTCTCACCCCTGTAAGCACAATGGGCTGGATCACAGAAGATTACTGATTTAAGTTTAACTCTTACTGATTAGAAAAGCCTTTGGAATGAAATAAGAAACCCTAAAAATATAAGGTGTTTTAATCATGGGCTGTATAGAAATGATGGATGGGACACCTTAGCTCATTGGCCAATGACTTGTGATAGGCAAGTTGTAAGCTAATGAGCATACGCTGCAGAATAGTCCTTTCTGACTCTAATAAACTTGAGAACAAATTTCAGGTTTTATTCCGTTTGACCTGAATGTAGCAACTGAGTTTATGACATCATTAGAAAAGCATTTACTGAGTTCACAAAGCAAAGGGAGCCAAGGATCATTTCCGCCCAAGGCTTCTATACAGTTGGTCTTTTTGTAACCAGAGGATGGGCTCCCTGCTGGCCAATAGAAAGAATGCAGGTTTTACCTTTTAGACAGAAGGTACGTCCATCTTCTATTTTCAGTCTATGTTTTGAAGACAGCCTAAAGCATCTGAAAGTGGAATTGCAGATTTTGCGACTTGTAACTGGTTTTACTTTTCGTCACCGGGGGCTGATACCTCCTTTTAATGTAATTGGACTGGCTATTGAGCAACACTATTGGAATGCTTGTTCAAAAAGTGTGTGTTTATCAGACTGGAAGAATAAGGGATGATTTAAAAAAAACTTTAATTGAACACAGTGCTGAATTAGGTCTCCAACACTGTACCAACCAGGTGTACATTGGATGAAGACCAACAGAGAACAGATTCACATGTACAGCGATTACCTGCTCCTTTGATGAATTGATAACTTCTTATCGATGACAGTTCAAGGTAATGTGATGTGCTCTCATTATATAATAGAAAGGCAGATAAGTGTTTTCCATAACAACAATGTTAATTATATGCTCATCGTCATGAAGCCTTGCCCTACTTGTCCAGCTAATGTGAATGAAGACTTCTGTTTGTGGGGACTGGAACATTTTGCTTCTTAGGCTACAAGCCTCTGAGTTTGTCAGGATGCTCGCCAGCCTTGTTTCAATTGTTACAGCTAATTTTCGATTTTTATTGAAAAAAATGCTTGCCACATGCTAGCAGTCTTTTGACACATGAATTCAAATGATGTTAAATGGGCTCATAGGATGATGTGTCCAGGGGTCAAGCAGGGTTGTCCTCATCAACCTTTGACACCAGGGTCTCTTATAAGGTTGCGCTCCAGGCACAGCTTCATTGGTAAGGGTCACTGAAAGGGTCATCCTCTCTCTCTTTAGTTCTATCCAATTAAAGCATCAGCAGCTGAATCAGTGCCTGGTGTTCATTGGAACATTAATTGTGCTCATTGATTGGCATGTAGTTTAACTAAGCGTCCTCTGAGCGCCACACAATGACACGGTTGTTTCTCATCTCAGCCGACAGTCGTTCTGTTGTCAGCAGTCACGTAAAGACTTGTAACATGGGTACTCGGAAAAAAAAGCAGCACACTAAATCAGGTGGGCGTCTAAACATATGAGAACACAGTCTGCTTCTCTGTGGGCCTTTAGCTTACTGTTAGATCCTATACTCTAGCTGTGAGGCTTACTTCATTGCAGGTGAGGGGTTGTCTGACATTACTGTGGCGTGATTGCCAATCATCCACTCAATTTACAGGCTATGTGGAAGGCATAACCTGTTATTTGTACCTTACAATAGAGACACATTTTTTTTCCCAGCTGGAAACATAATCAGTATTTCTGTGTGTGTGTGTGATCGATTTTTTATTTTCCCCTTCAAAAATCAAAAATGCTGACTTACTGACAATTTTATTTATATACAATCATTTATGGTCATTTAAAAGGCCAATAAGATGTATGAATTAAATAGTTTAATAGTCATACTGCCAAGATTGCTGTACTAACTTTACTAAATAAGATGAATGGTCTACTGCAATGCACACTGTAGCTGTTACAGCGTGACATCATAAACACTGTGTCTCTTGTCAGGGAGATGGGTTTCAGCTTGTTTTTCTTTACACATCTGAAGCTCATAAAATGAACAATTATGTATTTTAGAGTAGCCTGTGCACCCAGGCTTTTAAATGCAACTTCACAAAGACTGTTCAGTCTCAGAACTGGGACAACACTCCCACCCGTTTGAAAATCTAATTAAACAAAACTAGTTTTTATCTGTTCTAAATGACTTCAGAGAACCCATTCATTATGCCTGCCCTCCAGTCGTGTCACAAATATACTCCAATATTACCGTTATTTAATAAATAGGTTACTTAATGTTTTTCTTTCTTTTTTTCCTTTGTTGTTGTCTTTGTTGCACTCAGTGAGGTGTTTCAGCCGTTAAAAGCTCACAGGAAGTGAAGACCTTTCCCTGTTGATATCACCATTTTTATTGAACTTTTTGATGTAGCTTGTTGTAATGCTACCAATCCAATAACACGCTTCACCTTAACCACCAGATATAATGAAAGTATAACCAAGTGATCAATGAAGGGATTTACACTTTGCTTCACATTTTCCCCCTGCTGCCATGCAACCATGGCAACGAGGCAAGGATAAATCTTCTATTTAGTGAAACGACACAAGAATCACCCTTGGATTTGATCATGAGCTTTGCTCCGTCCCTCCACCCTCCACTCCCCCACCACCACTCTTCAGCAGAAATGATCTGAGGGAAATGAATTACTTGCTTCATACCTGGTTTTAGTAAATGCAGTGTGAGTGGAAATGGAAATGATCACCATTTAGCCCTTAACCAGGATGCCTGGCTCGTTTTTGGGTCTGCTGAGATAAGGAAAGATATGCTCACAATATGCCAGGATAAAAATACAAGGCAAGTGTTTTAATATTGTTCAGATGCATTGCATATTATTTAAGTGGAAGACATGCATAAAGTCCAGTGGTGGAATGAATGAGATGCTGAAGAGAGCTAAATGTTGTAGATTTACATTTATCTTTTAAACTTTCTGAGAAATCAAAATGTCAACATTTACTCTCGAAGAATCAAAAGCACACATACATGTTGTGCAGTACTGGCTATAAATTAAAGCCATTTGCAAAACTTTGCCAACCTGTCTAAGCGTGATTGGGGTCAGTCTCAGTCAAACTGTGATTTTTTTTTTTTTGGAGGCAGGCTGCCTTGCACCTGGCAACCTGTGCAGTCACCTTGCAATTGAAAGTTTTTACCCCGAGGTTGAGTTATGGCCCACTCAACCACAGTTGCTCACCACTGCTGCTTGCAATCGGTCACCGACATGTGGAACTATTCATTGCAATCACCGGGCAACCACAGATTTTTTTTTTCCTGGTCACAAGGAGGTCGCTGTCCTATTTTTACTCTAGTATGAGTGAAATGAAGGTGATTGATGACACCATAGCAAAGAATGGATATAAAAAGAAATTTCCTCAAAGAAGTGATAGCTGTGAAAGACAAGAGAAGCTGCAAAAAGTTGTACCAGGATTAGTAATCTCTGTACTAATAAATAATGGTTGCAGAAAAGCTTAAATAGGAAAGATCAAACCCTTATGCACTCCGTTGTGTTGATGCACAAACAGGGTCTGTACATAAGAGTCATCAAATGGAAACCTTACTTTTTCCTTCATTAGAAATTTATAAAGTAACATCTGAATTAGAGACAGAGGAGCAATGATACAGGGTGTTTGGAGAAAAAAAAATAAAATGAAAGACTTGCAAAATAATTCTGTTTCAAATCAGTCAATTCTGTATGCATGTGTCATGTAGTCAGTTACGAAGTGACATTGTGAGGAACCTGTTTTCTACAAGTATACACTGATCCAGATCCAGACTCTTTGAAAATATGCAAGCTGGAGCTTTTGGACTGACTCTCAGTGTCCTCTGTCCCAAATGTCATTAAAATCTATAGGGAGGTTTTAACATATTGTGTATGCAAAAAAGTGAAATACTACATTTATACTTTAGTTATTCCTGATTAAAAGGTTGGTATCTTAAATTAGATATAATGATGTACTCATATCCAAATCTGCACATTATAGAATATTTAGCTTATGTTGCAGGAAAAGAAAAACTCTTCCCCTGATTGAGATGAGCTGTTATATTAGTGTTTCTGTCCTCGATCATACTGCCTGCTCCAGGGATTCCCATCTAATTAGAGTGACGTGATGAGATGGCCACGGCGCCTGACAGAGACTGATGGCTACCCGGGAAAAAAGATGATTTCTAACAATGACTTCTAACAGTCAGGTTGTGGTGCAGTGCTGCTGCACTGGCCACACAGTGTTGATTGATTTGAATTGCAGATTGGATAGACTTGGAGAGGACCTGGCTAGCTTTCCATGCTGTCGCTGTCTTAAACCCAGCATAATCCCTGGCTAGAGGCCCAGTATGCTTTTCACCCTTTCATTAATATGGGAGTGCCAGTACACCTGGCCACTAGACAAACATTTGAGGCAGTCTTAAATGAAATACATCAGTCATGCCAGCTCACTGGAAAAATAGACTGCTGACCACAAAGTAAAAAATCATTCTGTTCTGCTTGGCTTTAAGCTTCCACAGTAATCATATTATGTTATAACTTGCACAGAGTTCTTCCTATAAGTGCATATTATAGCACGTCTCATTATTATTACTAGTGTTGGCTATAATTCTACAAAACACATACATGTATATGTAAACCCCTAAAACATAACAAAAAGCACAACTTTCAGACATAACTGTGTAATAGGTGGCTTGAATAGGTCATGAAATAAGTTTTCTGGTGCTGCTACTACAAGTTATTGTTCACACAGACCAATTAGGCTTACAGCTGAGTGCACATTATGTGTGCTCCAAGTTTTACTTATTCTTTGCCCAACCAGGAATCATAACTGATGTTTGAGCCCAAGATGTCTTCTAGCAAGTGATTTTTTTTGTCTGCATATTAGCTAAAAAAACCCAAGGGTACTTAGTTTGCAGTATTTTCTTTAAGTAACAGCAACATATTTTACAGAACAGTTGGCTTGAACTGTCTTTAGTTTGACATATTAGCTGAATCAGTTAAATCAAAAGTGTGAAGAACTGTAATACAGGTAAAATTCCCAGATGGAGAAAAGAAAGAGCCAAACCTGTGGTCTCTCTGTGTGTGAGCTCCACTGGTATTACCAGGTTGATGGGTGTTTACTAAGGCTGTGCCTCATCTGTGTGCTCATCAGCTTTTTGTTTGTCTCTTTCTTGTTAACCAGATCCCCAGTTTTAATGGTGTATCTACCAACATCGCACACAGGAAAGATTCGTTGTCTTTGTATCAAGAATGCCAGGGTATATTTACAGTTGCAGAGCACATTCCATTGCAAATGGAGAAAGACAGTTGCTGCCTACGAATTCATACATATTGTTATAGTATTGATATACAATAGCATACGTCAATATAGATAATATCATGCAATAAGTTACAATACAGTGACTCGTTGCAGAGTTTGCTGTGCGTGCCTTATCTTTACCTCACCTGGTTTCCTGTCGCAAGTGTGTAGAGTCTGCCTGATCCCTGTCCGCTGTGAAAGTCAGACACAAAAGCATCATGATCAGAAATAACACCAGAACGAGTGTCATTACTCAAAACAAAGCTTCCAAAAAGCAGGCACAGCCCCCCTCTTGGGCACAGGTTATTTTGGTGAATCTCTTCATCCTTCATCTGTCTTTACTGTCCTTCAATTTTAGTGACAGAGCCCCTCCCAGCTGCTAACAGAGTAACAGGTATCCGGCTAGCTAGCATTACCGAGCAGGCCCTTCAATGATGTAATTTTATAAATGTGCATTTATTAGTTGAGAAATTGTTTGTGTTTATCAAAATAATGTGTGATATAATGTCTTGTTGACGAGAACTAGTTGTGAAATATGATGCTACAGTCAACACTAAGGAAAACAGCCAAGCCAAGGAATCCAAACAAAACAAGGGACAAGGCACGTAAAACTAAATACAAAGCACCAGAGACACATGACTGTCAAAATAAAAGTGGAAGCAACTAAACAGGGAAACACCTGAAACAGAGACGAAGACTTGACAACAAAATACAATGGATCACAGTGGGAAAGCTGGATTAAACTGAAAGAAGTAAATGCAAGCTATTGTTTGAAATGTAAACAGAACCTGGAGTACAAAACAATCCAGAGCTAAAGACTAAAGATCAAAAATAAATAAATAAAAATAAACCAAGGATACAAAATTCAAAACACTTGATCAAAGACCCAGGACCATGGCCCAGGAGCTCGCAAATTTGAAATAGAAATTCAGAAATTCCTCCACGATTAGCGACACAATTGCTGCAGGACAGTGATTTAACTGCAAAGCCAAGACAAGCCAAGTTTATTTATAAAGCACTTTAAAAACAGCAACCACTGACCAAAGAGCTATACCATAAGTGCTCAGGAAACTTGCTTTTGTACAAATAACGCTAGAATATAACCAGTTGGCAACCAGCTGAATGAAGTCACTGTTGCAAAGAGACACTGCATGAGTTGCTCTCATTGGCACATACTGACTCAGACTTGCAATGTGTTGGCCATCTGTCTACCTTTATAAACTAGACAGCAGCGTTTTGAAAAGCTTCCCCAGTCTGTCTGCGAGGGATTGCAGTCTGAGATGGACCGCGATTGTTTGGAGAAAAGTCGCCACCCAGCAGACAACCTGTGCAGTTGCCTTGTGATCTAAAATAGCTGTTGCATCTACTTGCAATTAGTTACTGAATTAAGTGCAAACACTGGACAACCACAGATTTTTTTTCTCGTTGCAAAGAGGTTGCCATCCTCACTTGTCTTGGTGTTTTATTTAAACATTAGCAATTGAATTCCAATGAGCATTTCCAGATTTAAACTATTAGTCTGGTAATACACAGTGATTGGGAGTTGATACCTGTCCAAACAGTGCATTTGGATAAAGATTTTTGATCAGCGCCAGATCTAAATACTGCTAAACCAATCTTTCAAATCCCCCAGACATGCATGGAGTAGAATCACTCTGAGTGTTAAAAGTGTGACCAAAAAAACAGTTGATTCTGGCAGTTTTCCCACCAAACATTATGCTGCTGAAATAATGCAGGTGACTGTGCAAATTATGCAACGTGACTGTACATCTCTACACACACTGAGGTTAAGCAGCGCATCAGTAATTCTTGTTTCCAATTTGTGTGGTCGTTATTATAAAAATAATCAGATTAAAAAAAAATCTTAATCTCTTCTTTTAATGGCATCAGCAATTATGCCATAAATGGATTTGCTATATCCCATCTTTGTATAAGACATGAAAAATGGATCATAACCTGCTTAAGGGCTGTAAAGAAATCATCAGATTGGCTCCAAAACAAAGAATGTGGCTTGCGATTCTTTCTACATCCATCACTGCTGCCTCACCGCTCTGATGACATATATGCTGACCTGAGAGATTTAAAGTCAGAATTGATAACTAATATTCTCAGAGGTGACAAAGCACACTTTATTGTAAGTCCACATATCATTTCTGGAAGGTCAATGGCTTCCATCATAGCCTTAATAACTGATATCCTGCCAGTCTGTGATACAGAAAGTGGTGTATGATGGTATTAGTGTGTAATGTGTAAACACAGCTATTACTCTTCTGCAATCCCCAAAGCATAAAATCGTGACACTAAATGTAATGTATAATGCTAGCCTTTTCTTTTCTCTAAAGAGAGAAAGCTCAGTGGAAAAATGGTAAATTTTCAACTTATGATGCTCATCTTTTTTTTTTCTTCTTTTTGCCAAATGTTTCACCATAAAAATATATATATTTTCTCCAAATGACCATATTCACTGCTGTCTTTGTTCCTCCTGGGGTACATCATAAAAACAGTTTGGTTTCCTTTTGTGGGGGGTTTAAAATTAATGGGCAGTGAGCCAAGCTGTGAACAAGCAGCTATCTGAATGCTGTCACTGTAGAGGCCATTATATTGTTCCATTTGAATTATAAAACCTTGCCAAAGCAAGGTTGGTGCTGCATGGGTGCATGACTGCTCACCGGATGGCAGAGATAGGTCTCTTCAGTGAAATGGTTGAATGAAAGGGTGACCAGGCATCTCTCTCATTATTAGACTTGTCACTGTCACTCACAAAGGCATGAGTGACAGAAGACCCTATTACCCTCCCAAGATTCATCTCCACCCTTCAAAGATAGGGCGGCTTTTATAGTCGTCACCGAGATGGGTGGGTGGAACGCGAAGAAAACGCTTGAGCGGTCTCATTACCATACCCCCACCGATTAACGTTGGCTTCTATCACATGCAGTCCTGCGATAGCCGCAAATGTGACATTGTTTAGGCTTTCATAACAAAATAATAGTTTTGATTCATGAGATTTTTGCCACAGCTCTGTGAAAAGGCCACTGTTGAAATAGCCTGTAAGTATGTTAAAGCTGGTCATCCCCAGAGAGAAATTATCTACTTAATTAAAAAGACCAGCAGGAAAGGCCTGGAATCATGATGGTATAATTATAAAAGCCCAATTTCTGTTAATCCTCGGCTCTGCAGTGAGGAGCCTCACATGATGAAGCTGGGCCACGGCTGCTAGTTAAGTACTGAGACCACACAGGTATTTTACAAGAGGCAGCGTAAGCATGACAGGCCTTAACTGAGGATCTGCGGAGCTAAGTAAGCCCAGAAGTCTGCCCAAGGCTTTTTTGACTACAATGGAGCCTGAGGAGGAAAGGACAGTAAGATCATTTATGAAGGACAGGGAGTCAAGAGGCGAAGCATGATTAAAATGACTCAATGACTAGTGTGGCAACCACAGAAGCATAATTTTAGTCATGAAGGAAAGTTAAAATACTGTGGTTTGTTGCAGCTCTTTAAAATACAGTCAGTATTATATCACACAGCTCCGAGGAATTGATCTGGATTATTATTCAAAAATTCAAGTGCACCAAAACTTTGAACTGTCACCGTCAAAGATGCTTACCAAACTATTAATCGCAGCAGGTCATTAGTGCCGATCTTTGTGTTTGCATGGAGGTGGGCTCCATCTTTTGTCTGTTCGTCTCAGTGTCAAGGCCTTTGATTTGTGTCTCACAGCTGGGCCTGGGGAAGACTTTTCAGTGGGCAGCTGTGGATGCTTAATCTCCCCTGTGCTGACACAGGCTCAATTAATAGATAGCGCACTTTGGGATTCTGCAAGAAAGTTGTCAGGGCCCCGTCAGATAAATCACCGGTGAGGAATCCACTCTGGCTATCTCAAGCTTTGGCCCCGGTGGCCTTATTCTCTTTGTTTGCTTATACAGAGTTACACAAGGATAATGATTTTATAGCATCAAGACACACTGGGGGTCTGCTTGACAAGTACTGTGATTGCCCTGAATTATAGGCTACAGTTAAAGGAATATCCATAATTATGATTTTGTTTTTAATGGAAAAACAATCAGTGTAATTGCTGAATAACACTTGATAACTTTAATACAGTCATTTTAGTCTTTCATACCTCTCAAGCAAACATATAATTCTGTGAAGATCAACAAATCTGGGAAATAACAATTTTATATCTATCAGCATTTCCCCCCAATTTAGTTCAGTTTTTGCTCCTTTTGTTCATTTTGTTTCAGTTTCTCCATAATGGAAAATGAAAAATCATTTGTGGAACTCCGTTTTTTTAAGAAAAGAACACACTCAGCTGTGATTGGATTGATTTCAACACTTTAGCTTTAATTCTGTATCGCCCCCCTTTCCTTTTCCGGCAGACATCACAGAAATGTTTGTAATAAAAGAAAAAAAATTAACATAACTGTCTTTTGATTTAAGTGATTTTAGCCTACAGTTATTGACCTGCATAATGTGAGGATTATGGGATTTGTGGACATCACCGTGTTCCGTTGGTTAATATTGTCGCAGCATGAGCATGAGGGTCGTGGGTTTGAATCCACCGACTGGCTGGGTACTTTCTTTGTAGAGTTTTCATGTTCTCCCTGAACTTGCGTGGGTTCTTGCCGGGTACTCCCACAGTCCAAAGACGTGCATGTCAGGTTCATTGGTGATTGTAAATTTGCTGTAGCTGGACATGTGAGTGTGAGTGGCTGGCCGCCTCTCTGTGGTAGCCCTATGATGGACTGGCAAACTGTCCATGTCTCTCACCATGACAGCTGGGATAGAGCTACTTCACAGTCAGGTAAGAGAGTGAAGCTGAAATACAAAAATGATGATGACATTTTAATTCTATGGCTTTCTGTGGTTTTGCATGCTTCCTGTACTTGTGCAAATGTAAATGCATTGTAGATAGTTGTAGGCTTTGCTGAGGATGCGCTTTGCACCAGCAAACCCAAAGAACCATGCATAATAGCAACAGCTGTTCATGCATTTTAATTGAAAGCAGTGGCCTTTCATTCAATGGCTCCATCTTTCTTCATTTCCGCAATTACGAACTCGCCACAGAGTTTGGCCAGGAGATCCAAGAGCGTGAAGCAGCAGCCATGCTTGTTTTCTCTCCTCACGAGCCGTAAAGCTTACTATTCGGATTGCCCAATAATTACATGCATTTGTCTTGTCCTGTCCTGATTGTTCTCAGAACCCGTTTGCATTGAACAAAGTGCTTCTGTTCCAACTCCCACCTCTAGTCAGGTTGTTCCTAGAAAAGTCATCCTTTACCTTCCTACAGCGGGCTCTCTTGGGAAAATCAAAAGATGAACTTTGTGCAGGGCAGTAATTTATGATGTAATTGGCCAGGATCTGCTCGGGGGGAGGGATTGTGTTTTCTAGCCATGTTTTCTCAACATTAGTGTGTCCCCCCCATTAGCCTAACTTTTCAAAGGGAGCAATTTCTCCAGGAGGCGACATTTAATTATGTTTGGAGTGTGAATAGGTGTGTTCTATTGATTCCAGATAGTTCTTTATCCAAGGAGGGCTTGTCATATGCTAAGCAACTGATAGAGCTCGCTATACTCAATATATTACTAAAAACATGAAAGGCTTGATGATGTGTTAGTGGTAGATCTGCATTAATATTAAGTGAGAGTAAGATGTACCTAATCAATAATTCAAATCTGGTTTTGACTCTTGATGTAGTCCATGGGGAGTCCTTAATGGTCAGCGGTGGAATTGAAATTAGGAAAAAGAATATTTTATGTTATCTAGCTGATTTGCTCTTGACCCATTGAGATACGTGGCAAGCTGATTGATAGGAGATGCGTCCTGGTGTTGGTTTGACTAACTTTATACTGGAGATGTACAGCTCTAAAAGCACTTTGATGTCAGAATCCTTTACGGGGAGGAGTCACCTGTCATGTCATATTGTTCTTGTTAATTGTGTCTCAGATTGATCGGAAATGGTTTGATTCCTCCCGGGAACAAAAAGAAACATTGATAAAGTGTTTAATTTTAGAAACATTTAACCTACATACATGCATAGGCATGGAAGGCATGATGAATTTTTTTTACATTACGATATGATGTCACATTTATGGGAGCTTGGGGTTTCTTTGCACACAAGAAACACCACGTGCACTTGGGTACACAAACACATGCATGCACAATACACTGGCCTCCTCTACTATACGGTCTAGTGAAACACTCCCTCGCTTTCCTGTTGCAGTAATATTAAAGCTTGGGTGCCACAGGTAATCTAACCTAGGAGACGGGGTGATAATAGCCACACTGGCAGAGTGCTTGATTGTAATAACAGAGTTGGTGAGGAGTCAAAGGTGAAAAATGAGTGCGATATTGAAGGTGGTAGAGGAAGCTGTAAAAGGACATTTGTGTTTATCTGTGATTATTAGCAGGCCTCACACCCTGAAATGAAAGAAACTTTTTCAGACCTAGAAAGTGTAATAGAACGTGCAAATTTTGGATTTCCTTCCGGACGGATGCCATTCTGTAAGCACAATGTAATGTGACATGCCAAGTGTGATTATAAATGACACAAATCGTTTCCTGAGGGATGGTACCTTGATGATAGGCTGGCACACTTTTGCAGTTCACCTCTGTGACCAATGCTATTGAGCCAGTCATTTCACTGTACTATCAACACAGCTTAGTTGGAGCCATAGACATCATGCATGCATTTCTGTTTGGGTGTGTACAGTTTACCTGTGCTGTGAGAGAATACAAATCATTATAACTAAGGCATGCAAACTACAAAAGACCTCCGGAAACCGCTCTGGGCAGCTTGTCACAACTAATTTGAATAGTCCTTTGTTGATACTCCGTGTCCTGTCCACTCGGTGCAGTTTGAGTCTAAAATCCCTCCTGAGTTTTAAGTGATGCTCATTATTGTGTCTGTATATTTTCAACATGAGCTGCTCATTTGGGGGTTAGACTTAGGATGCTAAAGGGATACAAGTTCTTTAAATAATATAGAAAAAAATTATAGCTGGAGTGCAGAAGGCTCATAGATTCAGACTGTAAAGAATGCAAATGGTACATTTCACTGTACTGGGGACAGAGTGACACCGCTACCTCAGACTGCAGACGATGGCGGAACAGTTAAAACAACATCTTTATGTGAGTGCCGGGGCCGTCACAACTGTCTTGGAAAGTTCAACACGGCTGGGGTTTGGCACCGAGTCGTCCGCAGCTGTCAGACTCTACATTTGCGACGGCAGTGTCACATGGCCTTTGGTAACCTAACCTGGCATTCCTCTGCTGACCTCAAACAACAACATGTAGATTTTGCTCTCCTAATAAGTCCAACTTAAGCTCTTCAAATCCATGCTTGGGCTTTACTGCAGTTTTGAGGAGTATGAGCACAGATGTGAATGAAATGCTTAAGTAACTTTACTATCCATTATTCTTATGAATGGCTAAATTGAATCAAAAACAAAGTTTAAATTACTTTAAAACTAATAAGAAGATAGAATAGAATAGAATAGAATAGAATGCCTTTATTGTCATTATACAGAACTTGGGTAACACAGACTCTTAAGTATATGCAGCCCAATTGTGTGCTCCTCCTAAAAGCCTGTTTTGAGCCATGAAAAACTCTTGTGTAGGAGATATTAATAGCACTAATGGCATGATGCAGGTTATCCCTATGGAAAGGAGCACAGCATGTCCGTGTACATAAGGGATACTGTCACCTGAAGGGTTAGTCACACTCACAGTTAAGCGGTATGCTGCTAGCTGCTTCGCTGAATCATCAATCAAACACATGACTTTCAGCCATGAGACAGGGGCTTGTGTCATGTGTATGATAAGTATTTTTTTTGTCTTTTTCCCCCCTCTTTTCCCCCGCTAACAGCCCTCTGCATTTCCAGGTTCATGTGAACATGCCTGCTGTCAGCATGGTTGCATATCGCTCCAGTGGAGTGGTTGTGTATATGTCAGTTAAATGGCAGTTTACACACAACTGTGTTTTATTTTATTTATTTTTTTGATTAAACAGCCAGACTGTTATGATTTTACAGTTTTCATCCATCCCATTTTTACTTTGTAGAATCATCCGTGCAGGACTGCAGGGAGAGGAGGAAAAGATCCACCACTTAAACAGCACTGTGCACAGATACAAATTAATAATCAACCTATTGGTATTTCTGATTCTGATTAGTGACAACATTTAGTTCTTTAGTGAGTCACTGACATTGGTCTCTAGTTTAGGCAGAAAATTACTTTATATGGTTTGATTTAAAATGCACTCTCAGAATGTTAACCTGATGTTTCAAGCTTCTCCCCTATTTTTTGGTTGCTAGTGTGATTAATCCCACCCTGCTTAATATATGATTTAAGTAAGATGGGATCAAAAGGAGTGACAGTGAAGGC
>VUQJ01016469.1:11187-22404 GCA_015108635.1 Andinoacara biseriatus | reverse complement strand
CAGAGAAACGCAGCTCCTTTATCATGACCACAACTTAATCACAAACTTTGTCACACAATCACTACACTTAAATTTTTTTTTTTTTTTTTTTTTTTTTTTTTTTTTTTTATTTTTTGTTGTTTGTTTTTTTTTTTTTTTTTTTTTTTTTTTTTGGGGGGGGGGGGGGTATTTTTTTTGGTACAGCCTGTTTGACTGAAAGCTGGCAACCTTATCTGCCTAAATGCAATGTTGCGATATCACACTGAGGATCGCAAAACCAACGGGTGATGTCACAGTGGCTATGTCTCTCACATCTGCACGGTACGGTATGGTACATAATATAACCAGGAAAGGTCTTGGTAGCAGTAAGAATAGGAAATACTTTACTTATCCATTGTTTGTGAAATTCGAATCCCTTTGTTACATCATGTTGATGTGCATTTATATGGACACAGTGGACATTTACTGAAATGCTCAACATCAACGTAGTTCACTATGTTCAAATATGTATCTATCATTAGTATATTAACAGAAAATGCAGTGAGATTGCAAATAAATTTCTCTCAGAACGTATCTGCTGCTGCAAATAAGTATATTTGTATAATCTGTAGAAGTTAAGGTCAGCATAGGACGTGCATCACAGCCATTTGTGACAAAACCACTGTTACACCACATGACAGCACAATAACAACAGTATCTCTGTGACCTGCGGTGAATAAATGACTGGCCCAAAGAAACAATGATTCGACACAGGAAGACACACAGAGAGAGAGAGAGAGAGACGCTTATAAGTGAGCAAGATGTCCTTGAAAAGTGTGCATGTGTGTGTGCACGTTCTACGGCAAAAAAGGGAGAAACAGAGGTGAGACAGAGAAAGAAGGAAAAACTGATGGACTGAACAGGAGGAGACGAGGGGGAGAACGCTGATAAAGAGAGAGACAAACTGAGAGGGAGAGAAAGAAATATAGTCCTCCCTGGTGTGGCCTGTCCAGAGCGTCCGGTCTATGAGGCAGTAAATCGCCCCAGTTCAATGTGTGCTCTCCAAACGCTGCCACACTTTATTGATAAATCACTGTGTGTTAATGAGAGGAGCTGATGTGCCCTGATGAATCACAACATAACAATGAGCCTTGCACACACACACACACACACACACACACATTCAAACTCTGGTTGAAGTGTGCATGCCCACTACTGTCACACTGTCATTTGTCTTTTATCTCTGATACAAATGCCTACACACACACACACACACACACACACACACACACCTCTTACTGTTTGCAGAGTATGTTCTCTTTGGAAGCAGCGTGGTGGTAAAAATAGCAAAGAAGCTGTTATCAGCTCCCGTGTGCATTTACAGAAGTAGCCGCAGCTCCTTTTTGAATTGCTTAAACACACAACTCGAGCTCTAAGAAATCATTACAGGGTGATTTAGAGTGCACAGTAAACAGGATTGCCTGGCAGGATCAGATTAGCAGGAAACCGTGTCTATCGTGTCTACAGTGTCAGCGTCATCATCCTGGGGTGTTTGGTTTTTAGACCAAAAGAAACTTTATCGCCATCCACTGTGTATAATCTCTTTAAATGAACCTGCTTTCTAGAATATGGAGATTTGCAGAACTGGAGCTACAGTTTGGATATTTTCTCTTTTGACAGACAAAATGTTTCTTTGTCGTTCCTGCAGAACTCCATGTGTGTCATATCCTCGTTTTACCAAAGATTACTTCCTATTTGTTAGTAGTTGCAGAGTCAGAATCTTGGCTATAGGCACAAAACCACTTACTTAGGTTAACATCAGGTTTGCGGTTAAAGATGCAGGATCTTCATCGCCATGGCTACAGTAATAAAGACAGTTAAAGATATGGAACAAACGGGGTCAAGTAACCGTGACTATGGAAACAAACTGCATCATCTTGCATTAACTTTGGTTGTGTGGCCAACCCATCCATCCACCCCAACATCCTCCCAGTGCGGGGGCCCAAGCTATGAGAATGCAAAGCAGGTATCACTAACGGCTGGCCAAATTAATATGGCCACAATGGGATGATGTGAGACAGAAACATAATTTGAGTAATAATAAGGCCTCATGTGAGTCGTTTGAATATACAACTGTTAAGGAAGCAACTCGTTAGCTTAGTCCCAGGTCCATTTTTTTTCATCAATCTGCACTTGTGGACAACAAGACAAATTTCTGCTCCATGTTTACTGCGCTACTTCATGGATTTCAGGCTCAGCAAGTGGAAACATTAGCTTTTGAAAATGGCCTAGTCATTCAAAAAGTACAGGTAAATTTAGCTGTGCAAAAAGGTCAGACCACAAACAAAGGCTGCCACAGAGAATGCACATCTGAAACAGATTTGGAGCCCATCAGCGGAGGAGGAAGAACACCAGTAAAGATTATATTATCGATTATCCATTTTCATGATTTCCTGTTACATACAGAGAGGCCCCAGAGGGACGCCTTCTTGCTGTGAGGCAGCAGTGTTAACCCTTTCATCACCATCAAAATGCTTCAGATACGTTGATGCAGCAGCATCTGATGATTCTTCTTAACTTCATGAGAACTGAGGACGAGTAGTTTTGAAATTTCTGGTGTCATTCTTCATTTAGCTCCGCCTCTCAGATACTCAGGAGTTTATGAGTACAGCAGATTAATTGTAGATTGTTCGCCTCGGCCAAGTCCGCAGAGCTCGATTGGTCTACACTCTGAAAATAACATTCCTTTAGCAGTAAACGTTTCACTACAGCTTAAAACCTAAGCAGCGACTAAGAACTGTTACATTTACAGGGAAGCTGCCATTACTCAGCAGGGTGCGTGCGGATGCTGGAAATCCTTGAAAATGCTTGGATTTTAATATTGGGGTTTCAAGGTTTGAAAAGTGCTTTAATTTGACCCTGGAAAAGGTGTGTGAACTCTGTCATAGTGTTTGCTTTGGGTTTTCTTGATATTGGCACCACCAATGCTCGCGCTCTACATATGCATTTTGCAGGGCTCCGTGTCGCTATAATGAAATGCATGTGGGTCAGATGCAAATTCATTCATTCAGCAACCATTCATCTTTTGGTAAATGTATTCTCTTTGCACACTACACACAGTAAAAAAAATAAAAAAGAGAGACCCTGCAGTAGGTGTTTTATATGAGCCATTCTTAGGACGCTGATGCATAAAATCAATCAAATCAGGTCTTTTCTGAGCTGACTAATTGATGGTTTGTCCAGAATAATAATATCTGCTATTTTCTGTGGGCTCCTGACTTAATTTAAATTATTAAAGTATAGACAGATTGCTTGCAATGTTCTTTTCACTTCTTCTACCGAATGAAGTAACTTTGACCTTTTCCTGTTAGCTGCATCTTTATGAACCCAAACCCTCTGATTAATGAATATTCATCAAAGAGGCCGTGTTTTTCTCAATATCTGCAAAAGGTTCCCAAATGGTTCCCAAAAAAATCCCCAAGCTTCTTAAACTCCTCCACTTGGGGCAGCAACTTGTCTCTGACCCAGAGTAGGCACTCCATTCTTTTCCTGCAGAACCTTGGACTTGGATGGGCTAATTCTTATTCCGTCGTACCCGTCTGCAAACTGCTCCAGTGCAAGCTGGAGACCACCACCCGATCAAGCCAACAGGACCACATCATCCACAAAAAGCAGAGACAAGATGCTGAGTTCACCAAGGTGGAAACTTGGACACTTGGCTCTGCCTAGAAATTCTGTCCATAAAAATTATGAACAGAATCTGCGATAAAGGGCATTCCTGGTAAGGTCCGACATCCACCAGGAATAATTTCAACTTATTGCTTGAAAAAGCACAAGGAAAGAACCTTCTCATCCACTGTAAGAAACCCCAATGCACAGGTGACGAGCCAAGGGAGTTACCAGAATACCCACCCCTGCCTGCTGCCTGTCACTGAGGGAAACTCGAGACTTGAACAGAGTCCAGCATCTCTGCAGGAGACCTGGTCCAGAGGCCAAACTAGCCAGTATCAACCTCACACACCAATTCAGGCTCGTTCCCCCCCAGAGAGGTTCCCTGTCTCAGTAGCTGTGGATCAGACCACCAGGACCTTTGCAGCGGACCACCACCCGATGCTTACCACAGCCGCCATGGGTCATTAGTCCACAAGAGGGAAGGCCCATGTCACCTCTTTGGGCTGCACCAGGTGGGCCCAAGGCGCTAAGGCCCAGCCACTAGGCACTCTCCCTTGAGCCCCCTACTCAGGCCTGGCTCCAGGGCAGGGCCCAGAAACCCTGTTCTGGGCGGAGTAAACTGGTCCCTTAATTTTGTCTTCCTGGGTGAAATTTGCAGAAAAAGATGTCAAAATTCATAATCCACATTACTTGGATAATTTTCTGTCTGTTATTTTCTTAATACCATCAATCACTCTTAGTCCGATTCTCTTTCTGCCCACTCGTTTCCCCTACACATCACATCACAGTAGCATTAGCACTGCGTTTGCCTTTGTGTCTCTATCTTCTCTAGTGGGTGCATTTGGAGAGATAACTGTACAGTGTCTTTTTATCCATGAACAAACAAACAAAAAAAGATCACAAATCATGACCCACTTTCAGTTGACTGAGCCTGCAGGCTGGTTTGTGGGCTTGTTTGTAGTAGTTGTTTCTGTCAGTGAAGCTACCAGCTGACGCTAAATAAACTAAATACATTGTTTCTATCTTTCTGGGAGTGAAGCTCCAACCACTAGAAACCAAAGACGGAATAAAACATGGTCGTAGCTTCTGACTGAAGCCAATGCAGAAGTGCCTTAAACCTGCATTCCATCTGAAGGCCACCAGATGGCGATAGCTGTGGTTGTGAAAAAGATTTCTGGTCTTGTAGAAGTTTATGGGAAAACGGGTTTCTGTCTTCTTTCCTACTGGATTTATGGGCTCAGTCGCTCATTGGTGTGTAAGTAGCTTCATGGTCCGACCTGCCCCTCATTGTCACATCTGGTTTTTGGAAACCAAAATGTAAAAAATGCTCATTTTGACGCTTCAAACAAGGCCTTATAAACCAATGGATCATTTCAGGGTTTTTGCGTCCACTGTTTATACTGTCTGTGCTACAAACCTCAGTCATGAGTGCCAAACCTAAAATTATAAACCTCAATGGATAGTGATGTGTGAAGTGGCTCGAATATGGAGCTTTGTGGGACGCTGTTTGTTGGAGATACAAAGGACTGCCGATTATTCGTCTGTTTGTCCAAACTGTAGTTCTAAACCATCAGCTGTGTCCAGTGTTTTTCAGAAAGCTGAAAGCTTTCAGAAAATGAGCACCGTACACAAACTAATGCCAGTAGTTTTATAGGGATTTGATGATACACAACAATGCTGTCCAGTTTCAGATTTGTCTTGATGATGGCACTTGTCAGGAGAATTGTCTACTCGCACATTTATAGTCCACCGGGGAGCATAAATGTCACACAGAGGAGAACACTGACCGTGAAGCAAAGTTGATGCGGGGACAAAGGAAGACACGAGGGAAGAACAAACAAAGACGAAGTAACACAAAAGTGAACATGACAAGAATGTTACGAAGCACAAAACAGTGTGAAGGAGAGGAGCTCTCACAGCACACTGCTGTGATACCAGACCAGTACTTTTAGCGGCAGTAGCTTTCGAGTGTAATGAGTGTACCTGTCAGAGTGTATTTGCATGAACAGGTGTTTGCGCTGACGTTCATGTCAGTTTTTCCACATCCTGTTTACCGGATCCATTTGACTGGAACGTTTAGCATCGCCCTGCCCTGTCAAGGTGAGCACGCTACAAAGAGCACTCCACACACACACACAAACACACACACACACACACACACACACCCACCACCACCACCGCTTTATTCTGTGGAACACTATATTTCTCGATAGTGTTTGATGCGTTGGTTATTAATGCATGTTCCTCTGAGCATCTCGCTGTGTAAATAAATTTGCATGTCGATGGGAAATTAAAGGATTTTTATCGAATACTAGAAATTAACTGGATTTTTTAAAAATAGGTTTATTCAAGATAGGGTGAAGGACTGGTTGTTATTTTATTTTTTTTTCTTCATCTAATGAAAATCTGCATTGCAGTTCGTGAGCTTTCATTATTATCCTTGTAATTTAAAATATATGTATTAGGCTATACCAATGACATATTTATTTTCTATTCATAGGATGTTTCAACAACAGTTTACATCAACATATAACAATAATTTATCCAAATTATTAGCAGGTTTTTGCACCAGTAAATTACAAATTTTAGGACAGGTCATTATGAAGGGTCAAAGCAGACAGTCTCATTGGTTCACTCGTGTGGCCTTGTGGGTTACAGACAGAGCATGGAAAGTTGGTTGCGATGCGTTTTTGGAGGGATTATAACCTCTAATGAGCCATATGGCTTCTGGTAACATTTAGGTATAAAATCATGGGTGTTGCTGAGCTCCATACTGTTGTGGATGACTCTATCCAGGACACTGTATGAATTTCTTTGTGTGATCCAGATCCTTGGCTGACAGAGCAGCTGTCGCTGTAGTCTGACAGGAGAAAATGCTGAAAATCAAGGATTTATCAAGTGTTTCAACATGCACCAAGATGATGACACAGCAGCGGCACCTGCCAGCACTTTGCTCTGTGCTTGTCTGAGTCTGTCTGAAAAGCACCTCTCAACTTGAGCGAGACGGCCGCTTCCCGGTTTCCATGCCAACCGCAAGGGCTGTTCATGTTGGAGCATGCTCAGTTTGGCTACCTTCCCTGTAACAATAGCCAGTGAGAGGGCTCACACTCACACACACTCTCTCACACGCACTTTACTCCAGCTCGCAGTAGGAGCGAGACAGAGAGGATAGGCTGCCTGCTGCGCTCCGGAGCTCACAACACACACACACAACACACCGAGCAACAGACACGCACAGCTTCACAACAAAGGTGAGTACACAACCATACAAATATTCCTTTGACTTTCATGGCCGTTATTATCTTATGTTAAAGAGTTTGTAGCAGATATAGGCTTCCCTCTGTGATGGAAAGAGCTGCAGAGTAGAGACAGTTTTTGCCGGTGGACAAACTAGAGCTTAAAAGAAAGAAGCATGTGGTCTGGTTTGTGAAAGAACTGCAGGAGCCTGTTCTTAATAGGACTTTCAAACCAGGCCATTATTATGCTTAAGTTTCCCTCTGTTTCAGCTCAGAGGCGATCTCCTGCAAACAGGGGCCTTGTCATTTTATGAATGGTGAAAGCAGATTGAATATTTATTCCGCTCAATCGGAGGTGTAGTAGCTGACGAAGCAGGGATCGCTCAATAATTCATACCGCCTTGTATAGAGGGAAGTCAGGGAATGACAGCAGGTGTAATGTGATGCTTTGCATGGACAAAGATAGATCTTCTAGGCTCTTTTTGATAGTACAGCCCATTTTTACAGCCTACTTTTGCTTATTCACATGTTCATATCGGACTAAAGCCTGCATCTTGTGTGATCACTAAATGTGCAACTCAAAAAGGGCAAAGTCTTTCCTGAAGGAACAGCAGGATAAGCAGATGCAGTCTGGCGTGGATGCTCAGCCATCTCTGAAAACGTTGTATGATCTGCAGGTAGAGGGAATGTGGCTTCTGTTCGGGCCTGGCTGACCCTCTCAAATTTTGTGTCTGTATGTGTGTCTGTCTGTGAGCGAGTTTGTACCAGGGGCATTCTACATGAAAGATATCCTCAATGTGAGCCTGTACTCCCGCCCCGTGCCTCTCTGAGGCATACTTAGAGATTCACTCACACACAGACGTTCACTCCCCGCCTCCCACAAGATTAATTATGGTGGCTGATAAATTCCTGTCTGGTCGATAGTGTATTCCTCTGCAGCCGGCCAGCCCCTTGTGTTTGTGTTGATGTGCGCTGGTGGTTATTTAGAGAGCGGCATGAATATCAACTGGCCTTGTCTGTGGCTTCACGTAAAGCAGTGGTAAAGGGATGGGTGATAATATCAATAACAACATATTTTAGTGTTTATGAGTAATAATCATATGGTGGGAAGGTTCCTCGCAATAAAGTATGCTTTGCAGTTATTTAATCACACAGGATAAAACTGATTGTTTTACCAACTTGTTTGTATTTTGATTGCTTGAACTCCTTTTTGTTAAATTCAGTCAGCTCCTGAAGTTGATTTAGTCCAACTAACAGTCCAAGGCTTAAATAAATCTGCATTTATAGTTGTAAACACAAAGCAGCTATAATATTTGTACTACTCAAATGTCTATTTACTGATTCCCCTTTCCTACAGTAATATAACATTTTAGCAATAAGTTGCAAGAACACTGGAATTGTGCCTCCAAGCTTATCAGTTCTTTTAAGCAGTGCTGGTGTCATGTCAGACCTTTGGTGTGCAAAATCTTCAGCGCCAGAGTCACATGCAAGAATTTTCTCTACTTTGTTTCTGCACCGACACAAAGATATTAAAACAGTTTATATTATCCTGAAAACCTTTGTGGGGCTATTTTTGCCCTACGCAGAAAATTGATCAGGAATCAATACAGCAATTAATAAAGAATTGGAACTATAAGCAGAATCATTAATGGCACTGGCATCAGTAAACTCTCATCAATACCCATCCTTAGTCAGCAGTCATGGTTTGCAAATGAAGTGGTGTCCTTTAGAGTTGTTTTTGTGGGTTCTGGATAAATGGAAGCACAGCAGGAGGCTATTATTTTCTATATTTTGTGTTTTTTATTCTTAACAGATAGCTTACCTTTGTCATCTGTTTGGTGCTTGGTAATATACACTGAGTTTATCAGGGGTCTGCAGTTGCTGGAAATAAGGGCAATGAAAGTTGTGTTACTCAAGTAGTAAATGTGCTTCAAAACCAAAACGACAAGCTAAAAGAGCCTCCCCAAAAAATAATGCTTTAGAAAGATTTTGTTAGAATTTCCTAGGTATTCAGATCTTAAACTCTATATAAAAGATAATAAGTGAACTGTGAAATCACCCACCTGTTTGTGGACTACCATTTCAACACGTTAAGTTTGCACTTCAGTTTGGAGCCAGGAGTCACTCGATTCAGATAAAAGAGTGGAGTGCATTAAAATGTTTAAAAGGTTGCCAGGATGGTTTAGTGTCTTAACTGAGCTAAGATGACACCTAAAAAATGTCTAGTAGCCATGGCCACCTGTCATTCAAAGTGGTAATGCTCTCTAATAATGTGAGTCTATGAAGATGACTCACTTTTGGATCGTACCTCAAGTGGCTGTTTCAGGTACTACATCCACCTGGTTTAGATGCCTTTCATATTAGTCAGTAGTTAAATTATTGCCTGCTTAATTTTCTTATTCCTGTCCCATTGCTTACTTAAACCACCCTAATGCTTTTGTTATACTTTCTGCATCCACTTGGGTCCAAATTCTATCATGAGAAGGTCGACATCTGTTTGCCTGTCAATTTTTTTTGTGGCTATTGGGACTCGTCTGCAGAGACTTTACATTGCCGTGCACCAACTGTGTCTGAGCACCAGGCGGCGGACTTCAAGTGGACTTTAGGAAGTATAACAGGAATGTCTCCAGCTGTCTGTGTGTGCAACAGAGTGTAATTAAGGCTAAAGTTTCTCCCGTCTTTCTTTTCTGAGTTGTCTGTCTTGCACAGACACACGTGGTAGACACAGCCCTACCTAAATTTCAACTGAGAGGACAATTGACCAATAAAAGAGGAGATGATGGGACACTTGGCTGCTTAGGGAGAAAAGCATCAGAGAATGGAAAGTTGTAGAGGGATGGATGGCAGACAGTGAGAGAGAGAGAGGGGCACTCTTTCACCCTGCGGGAAATTGGAAAATAAATTGAGTTGACATAGGCAGGTTTGCATAGAGATATTGATGCTGGGGAGTGGGAGGAGAGAGGTTTTGACTGGGGGCTTAAAAGGTTCACACGAGGCTAATCATGTCTGTACTCACCAGTTAGGATGACCAAAAGGCTTCCTGGGGTTAGTAATTAGCAATTTCCATCTGCCATTTATAGACAGATACAGTCCGATGTGACTGGCTCTTCAGCGGCTGCTATTAGCAGCCTTTGTGCTAATTAAATGGCACTTCAGTTTGTGGTTTGGAATATTTAGGCAAAATGGGGAAAAGGAAGACCAGTTCTTCTAGCGAAAATCAGGAGAATAATCATAGCTGTTATTGGAAGATCTTGTGGAGAAGTGGGAGCCACTGTTTCATTTTCAGTGATATTAATGTTTTGATTGCTCAGAGCAGTCAGTCAGTGTATGAGTAATGCACAATTTCCTAATCTTTAAAGCCAGGTTGTGGCTTTAAATTTTGCCATGTATATTTTTTATGAAGGTGTGATCCAAGTACTGGTGAAAGTATGCTATGCATTGAGCTATATAGCCATAACAGGAACTTTCCCCAAGGACAAGGAACTTCATTGCGTTTCCACCACGTAGACCAGGGTCTAAATTAAGTTCTGGGGTAATTATTTTAGCCCTCGTAAGACCCTAGTGAGGTGCTTGGACTTCTGAATGTGAACCAAATTTTTGGGGTTGGGGGAAGTGGTGAATTTGCATCGGCTGAGTAACCTACATGCAGCATTTTGGCCTACATTTTAGAAATTCTTTCTATGCACAAAGTGCTCAGAGCATTTTTTTTTAGGTCAGGAATCATTGTGGAAATAGTTTAAAATTGTCTGTTCTGTGGGAAAATCTTTCCTTTTGTGAAATAGATAAACTCCATCCTGACCTCTTATACCCTAATTTTAATTTACACAGAAGCACACTACATCATCAGCTCCATCCATCCATCCATCCATCCATCTTCCACTTATCCAGTTCAGGGTCGAGGGAGGTTGCAGCCCATCCAATAACATGAAAAACAAACAGTACACAGACCTAAAGGACACAATAGCAGGCCATACATTACACTTGCATGTATGTAAATTCACACTCATACATTACAGAGTTCATTGAGCATTTGAGTGTTGATGCTTGTTAGTCAGGTGCCTGTAAACTGAGGTGACAGTTGATCAATGGCTCTTCATCCTTTTCATTTCCAGCCCCCCCACCACCACCACCCATCCACCCCCACATCTTTGTCTGCGCTGGTAACACACATCCCTCCAGCTCTATCCTTCCATCGTTCTCATCCTTTTTTCTTCCTAACCCTGCTCTTCTTTTCTCATTTTCCCTTAATGCCTTTTTGTCTTTTCATCTGAAGGTCCTCTCCTCTCCCCTCCCCTCCCATCCCATCCCCTACCCTCCTCTCCCCTCCCCTCCCCTCCTCTCCCCTCCAGTA
>VUQJ01016468.1:22911-40143 GCA_015108635.1 Andinoacara biseriatus | reverse complement strand
TGTTTTCCCCTGACGTTTCGTACTCAGTGGACACAATTAAATTGTGATGGTGAACTAAATGCAGTGTCAAAAATACATTTCCAAATTCCACAATCACTGCAATGTGCAATTAACATTTACTTCATAATGATAAGGTAAAGAATAAAGGTTGCCATGTTAAAAGTAAGGGAATTTTAGGAATTTTAGTTTTGGCTGAGCTTAATGTAAACTGATTACACAGTGAGGAAACTTTTTTTCCCGTCATGCCACAGATTATTATGCTGATTAGTTTTGAATGTATAAACTAGATTCTTAATTTTGCCATTTCACTTAGATGGTTTTCAGTTTGCACAGCCTAAAAAAGGGGAACGCTTAAATCACACATTGGATCTTGATGAGCAAAATAATTAAGGTGAAAATTGTTATTGATATACACTGTAACTAGTTAAAAATTAAATGATGTAAAAATTGTCAGTGGAAGCAAAAATCATCCTTTGAGGGCTAGATTTAAAATCACATCAAAAATCAACATAAAAATTGAAATAACTAGCTGATCCAGCCTGCATCTTAATGTTTATGGCCCCCACATGCCTGTGTGTACTCCCAGCAACACTTGGACGTCTTCCCAATGAAACAGTGGACTGTTCCCACATTTGGAACAGGGCATCAGTGAGCCACTGGATCTACTGCTGTGCTATTCAGCAGTCCGATATATTAACATCTCAGCTAGATTTGGGTCTGGGAATGTGAGGGCCAGTCAGTGGCATCAGTGCCTTCAACATTCAGGAAGTGCCTACACACTCCGAGGATATACCTCCCCACACTCCATCACTGACCCATTGCCAAACTGATCATGCTGGCTGATGTTGCAGCTAGCATAATGTTTGCCACAGAATCCTCCAGACTCTTTCATCAGGGATCTACCCAGAAAGAATTCACAGCCTGATGGTATCAGAGGATCAGACGACCACTTACTAGTGCTAATAGCTGCTCCTGCTTGCTAATAATGGTAATGGTGAGCAGTTCCAATACCAAACTGGTGAAATTCTCTGCCCGGCGCACTGCTGAGCGATGAGCTGCTGGCTAAAACCCTGTGCATAAATATCACAGTCACAGTCTAATTCTGACACTTTAGTCAGAAACATACATGAGTATCCTACTGGAGGTCATTTTGTAGGGCTCTGGCAGTGCTCTTCCTCTTCCTTCTCGCACATTTGGAGCAGATACTGCTGGGTCGATGCCCTTCTATGACCCTGTCCATCTCCCCGTGTTTCCTTCACATGCTTGAGACTGTGCCTGGAGACACAGCAAACCTTGCAGCGGCACCTATGGATATCCCATCCCAGAGGAGCTGGACTACATGTACAAAGTGAATGGGCTGCGGGTATCGTCTCGTGTCTTGTCATGCTACCAGCAGTGACAAGGACAAATACAAAATTAGAGAGAAATCAGTCTTGTTGTTGCCTCTGCAGTGCACCTGTAACTACTTTCATTTGTACCAAAGCAGGTGAAATAGATTTGCAATAGATGCTTCATACTGGAGAGATTGATCTCCCTGAAGTTTACCAGACTTTGTGCTCTACTGCAATGACTGAGTGCCCTTTAAATTTTTTTTGAGCAGTATACAGTTTACAAAAGGCTTCAGCATGTATTTACTTCTGACACATTAGGGTGTCCATTAATGGCACAATGTTTTCCTCTTACAGCAGGGTTAGTAAAATCACACATATTACATAAAATAACATTTCAGACATGCATACAAAGTAAATTTAAGCACTAACCCTTTCTGTCTATTTCAGGTAACATCTCGTTGGACTTTCCGCTGTCCCGGCTGCCCTCAGGCCCTTTCGCACGATGATTCGCATTTCCACGAGCGACACAAGTGCATCAACTTCTTCGTCAAGGTCTACGGCTACATGCCTCTGCTCTACACGCAATTTCGTGTGGACTCGGTGCTGTTTAAGACTCGATTACCCCACGATAAGACCAAGTGCTTCAAATTCATTTAGCATCGGGCCGAGAGTCACAGCAAAGAGCAAAAAGCAAAGTGAATCGAAGAATTGAAAATACTTAGAGACCAGCACCTTCCACTGCAAGCAGTAATAAAGATGGATGGGTGGACTGCAGGGCAAATGGAAAGTAAACCCAGACGAAAGACAAGTCAAAAGCTGTTGGCTGGTGGTCTAATCAGCAACACTACTGAAAATGTGAAGGGTGGAAGCTGAAAGGGACGACTGCCAACAAAAGAAGCCTTTTTCAGTGGATGTCACTCCTCTTTTCCTCGTGTTCTCTGATCATGCTCAATCATCAACCACTAGCTGCAGATGTCATTTGCACCTCTTAACCACCTGCTGATGAAAGAAGGTGGGTGTACACAATGTACAGAAACTCTCTCGGGTTAGCAACACCTGATAATGGAGTTGGTGAGTAACTGACAGATGCCAGGCTGCGTTCGACCCAGCAGACTGTTTCAGCTGAGAGATCAAACAGCACGTGGCCGCCACGACGCTTTTGTTTTCTGGTTACAACCTGTACTTGTACATGTATATGAGAGAAGCACTGAAGGTCAGAAATATTTTATTGATCTTAATTTTTTTTTCTCTTTTTTTTAATTTTTATTTTTAAATAATGTCGTTTAAGTGTAAATCTTTATGTGGAGTGAATCTTTTCCAGAACCTCTGCCTGTAGGAGATCAGGCAGGACCTCGACTGAAGGTCAGCCCAATCATGTTTAAGTCTTGTTAAGAGCTCAAGAGGGAATTCACTTCAGCGGTCACCATAATGCCTCAATTTGTCATGAAAACCAGCCACCGTTTTGTCATTTTGTTATGCTTACATGATCTTCACACTATGGAAGTGTTTGAAACAGCTTCTTTGGGTTTTTTTTTTGGGCAAATGACTGGTTACAATGTTCCCGGATAAAGTACAACAAAGTCAACAGCTGCCAAAATCAACAAAACATAGACTTTATTGTTGAATTATCGATGCAGAATGCTTTCAGTAAAGTACAGAATAATAGTAAAATCTCAAAGAGAATAGTCTGACATTTTGGTAAAAACACTTACTTGGTTTCTGGTGAAGAAGTGGAAAAGGACGATTCTCAAAATAGGCTGTTAAATATCTAACCAAAGCCAGCAGCTGGTGAACTTAATGAAGCAAAAAATAATGGAAATAACTGGAAAACTAGACTGGCTTTGCTGTGTAGCAGCAAATATTGGCTAACAGCACCTGTAAAGCACAAACTAACCCAGTGGTTCTCAAACTGTAGGACAGGCCTCACTCTTGGGGTATAGAGCCACTGTAGGTGGAGGGAAGAACCCCAAGTCAATACAAGGTGAACGATGATTTTTGTAGCAGAGATAAACTGACGCTATCATGCTGACATTTATTTTATGAAGATTCAATTTCTTTTATTGTCTTTTATTCCTTTATGATTCATTTTATGGGGAGATTTTTAAAATTGTATTTTTTGGCTATGAGCAGCTTTCAAGCAAACAGTCTCTCAAGGAATTTAATGTTCTAGTCAAAAAAATGGAACCAGATATAATCTGAAGCATAATTTTTCACTCCTTGGTTATTAAGCAAGTCAGATGTGAAGTGTTCAAATTGAAGTTTTTGAGGCTTTTATTGCTTTTAAGCTGTTTCCAGTCTTTGCGTTAAAGTAACCAGCTGCTGGCTGTAGTTTTTTTTCAGTCATGCTATGGAAAACTGGCTGGAGACCACAGCATGAACAGAGTTATTGTGAGGTCTGCATTGGACTTGCTATCTCTTTGCCTTTTGAAATCGATGTTCCAAAAACGGGGACCAGGTCTGCAACTACACGTTGTTCAAAGCGATTATGGTACATCAAAATTGTAATAAAAGGCACGATCTGCTGCCACTCTGTTATTGGTTTGCAACTGAATGGAGTCAAGTTGACAATTACGAGCAATCTGTTTGTGATAAATTGGCACAAAAAAAATTTGCAAATCAGTTGATATCCACGTAGTCAGAAATTCACAATAACTATTTACAGTCCAGTCCGGCCAAAATCTCATAGATTTGAAACAGAAGTTCCTCCACAAATGTATTTGCTGCAGGACACCAATTTAACTGCAGAATAACAAATGCACTTAGCAGCTGTGCTTTTATATAGCAATATAATCAGAATACGTCCAGTCCAGTCTCGTATTGCAAAGAGATGCATCTCGAACTAGTTGCACTCATCAGCGCAGACGTATTCAGATTGATTGTAATGTGTTGGCAGTCCATCTGCTTTTATAACTTGGACTGCAATTATGTACAAACTTTCACCAATCCGAGAGTGACTGCAGTCAGTCCAAGTCTGTGATTGATTGGAGACAGGTTGCTTCCTTTCTGGCAACCTGTGCAGTCCCCTTGCAATTGAAAGTGACTGTCCAGAGTTTGAGGGTGCTGCTCACTCAACCCGTGGGCTAGCAGGTGGTTGTTGCAACTACTTGGAATCGTCCCCATAATCCGAAAAAAATTGAATGCAGCTACCAGGAAACTGATATATATTTTTTTTCCGCCAGTCACAAGCAGGTTGCCATCCTATTTTTTATTTTATTTTTTTTTTTACTCCAGTGTGACTGAGCCATAACAAATATGAGCTTGCCCTCCACCAGCAGGCAAGCCTGTGCTCTAGACTGTAGAGCTATTTCTTTAATATATAAACAGGTCTGACTTTTCAACACAGGTATTAGATATGCTCCACTGTATTCATGTTATCCTCCTATAGAAAACGCATCCACCTCGGACAGAAATGTCATTTTACAGTGTCGCCATATTAGTTTCATTTCATCTTCTACTATTGCTTGATGAATGTTTTTTTTGCCAAATAGGTACGTTGTTTGCTGCTTTCCAGCAGTTTGCAGGCGCACACAGTGCAGATGCTTGCTGAAAGGATGCAGTCTGGTACACCCACTTCCACTCTGCATGGTACGTTACCAGGAGTCAGTCCACTGGAGCCCAATCCATCATGTATGAGTGCTTTATTTGACCTTGTCACACTTAATTCCTGTAATATGAGCAAAAGGAAGAATATTTTTTATAAATGTCATTTGGATTATGTTCTGTGAGGATTTTTCTCAAACAAAAACTCATAAGGCCAGGGTTCCTGTATATTTATTGAGTATATTACTGAAAAAGCTTTTTTTTTTTGTAACGGATACTGAAACATGCAATAAAATGACAAGACATTGTAGTTTAATATTCATAAAAACAATAAGTCCCAATCTGTCAAATCTGTCATTGCCAAGGAAAACTAGCTGGTGCCACTAACTGGGAGCTGAGATGATGGGTTTTAAAAAGGTTGACTTGAAACCAGATAGTGAGGGGAGAATAGTGGAGTTTCTTTGAATCCAAATCTCTACGTGCTCCATATTGCTTCTTCAGCTCTGTAATCCCTCCAGTGAAACATAAAAATGTTGGATCAGGCCTGTTTACCCAAGAGGGATAAACACGGAGCCAGATTTTCTAATTAGTGTGGGCTAAAATGGCTGTGCAGAGTCCAAATTTCCACTTTGTGTTGCTGCACTGAACTTGAAAAACCAGTCTGGCTACTAACCCCCGCATCAAGTCTTAACACTTTTATTGGCGCTCCACGGGCCTCATAATTACCTGGTTGACTCTAAATCAGTCCTCAGGGCTCAGTTTTAGTCAGCTGGTGTTCCTCCCGTCCTTCTAGTTTCCACCCCCGAGGATCTGTGGCACAGCTGGTTTTCTGTGGCTCTGAGCAGGATGAATTTGCTTGGAAGGCCGCAGTCACTCTGCTAGGTGTAGAGAGTTGTGAAGGAGAAAAAGAAGTGCCCCTGGGTCTAATCCACAGCTGTGGGTGAGACACCTGCACCACTGTACCAGACTGATAACAGCGTCAAACATACCATTGAAGGTCAGATGAATGGAAATAAAAATGCTCAACGTTGTTAAAAAAAAAAAAAAATGACTCCTCTTCATTCAGGTGTCTGTCTCTGTTAAAAATGTGTTCCTACACTTGGTATTGAAAAAAAGTGGATTGGGACATTTTGGGAAGTAATTATTTATATCAAGTCGAGTTTTGTCGAGCTAGAGATGCTGTACTTATTGGCAACCTGGAACTCCCACTTCCCGGGGGGAGGGGGGCACATCAGCTGTGAATTTATATTTTCCATCATTCCTCAAAATGCCACTTATTCTAAGTAAATGATAAAAGTGGTTCTACTTGAGGTATTAAAACTGACAACATGCCTTCAGATACCCTTTTTAGATCTTCAGGTAATTGAACTATACTTACTGGCCATTTTAGTAAGCATACCTGTTCAACACACAATCAGCCAATCACATGGCAGCAACTCAGTACATTTAGGCATGTAGAAATGCTTATCCCTCTATCGAGCAGGTGACGGTCATCCTGTGTGTCGGTGAGGTTAAGAACTTTGGACATGGCATGGTGGTGCCCGAGAGAGAAAATATCAGTGGCAGTTTTATGGTGAAAATGTTTTGCTGATGGATGAGGACAATGGCCAGATTGCTTTGAGCTGATAGGAAAGAAACAGTAGCTCAAAGAACCGTCCCAACCGTGGTATGCTGAAGAGCATCTCTGGATTCAAATGTTGAACCCTGAATCAGATGGGCTACAGCAGCAGAAGACCACACAGGATGTCAGCCCTGAACATGAAACAGAGGCTACAGTTCACACAGGCTCACCAAAATTGGATAACCGAAGATTGGAAAAATGTTGCCTGGCCTGATGAGTTCATTTGTGATGCAGCACAAAGAATTTTGTGTATTCGAAATGAAAGCATGGATCCCCTCTGACTTAAATCAGGCTGCTGCTGGTGGTGTAATGGTTTGGAAAGATACTTTCTTGGCACACTTAGTACCAACGGAGCATTATTAAATCCCACAGCCTACCCGAGTATTGTTGCTGACCATGTCCATCCCTGTCTACTCATCTTCTGATGGCTGCTTGCAGCAGGATATATGCCATCTCACAAACCTCAAATCTCAAACTGACAATGAATTCACTGAACTCAAATGTCCTCCACAGTCATAAGATCTAAATCTAATAGAGCACTTTTAGGATGTGGGATTTTCATTATGAATGTGCAGCTGACAGATCTGAAGCAGCTGTGTGATACCATCATGTCAATACCGATCAAAATCTCAGGAATGTTTTCCAGCACCTTGTTAAATCTATGCCTTGAAGAATCAAGGCAGCTCTGAAGGCACAACGGTAGTCTAATATGGTGTACCTAATAAAGTGTCCAGTGAGTGTGTATTTATATTTAATTTTTCCCAGAAAAGCAGCAAACAAAACCTGGAGGCAGCCATTGTTTGTTTCACTTTGTGCATAGAAGATCAAAAATGGGTAAATGTTTGTTTTTTCCTTTGCATGTCTGAGATGCAGACTTGTGTTACAGTTGCTTTTTGGGGGGAATTACACAAAATGTGCAAACTGAGGCAGAGAAACCTTAAAGATCTGAAATGGACCTACTGGTTGCTAATATATGCAGCAATCCTGGTCATAACCTGCTGCAAAAAATTTTATTTAAGGTAGATTTTCATGTCTTTAGTCAAAGCTGTTTCCAGGGATGCCGGCTGTGTGTGCAACAAAATCGGCTCAGTGGCCAGAGTTGGGATCAGGAGGCAGGTTGCTTGGAAGAAGAGAGCGTTACAGCACCGTGTGCTGATCTGGAGTGAGTATGGTGGGTAAATGCATAGGTAAATATTTTAACAATATTTTTACAATATGCATTTTTTATTTTATTAATGTAATTTTTATGCAAAATAGAGCTATCCAACCAGCTCATGAAAAATTCATCCCACTCTTCGAAAGCAGCTCATTTAAGCAGGAAAACCACAGACCTGGCAACCCTGGCTGTTTCCCTCCATTTCCATTCCCTTCATTTCCAGTCTTTAGGCTACATTAAGCTGGCTCCAACTGCACATTTGCCATTAATGCTAACTCTCCAAGAATGTGACTAGGCCTGTTCTCCAATATTGCGTCAGTGGGCATCAGTGCTGGCTGTACACAACCTGCACTTTAAAAATAAGTGCAAACCAAACTTATAATAAAAACATTACAGCAGCTGTTTGTGTGGCAAACCAAATTACTGTATACTAGGAATGCTAGATCGAAATGCTAGAACATCTGTTTCTTATTAAACACTGCAAGAAGCTCTTTTAACAACCTGACTTTGTAGGAATCTGTCCAAGCAGAAGTCGAGGTGTGGCTGGAGCATCCCTAAATGAGACAAAGGGTTCAAATCTGACATCACTGGAAGAAAAATTAATTCAACAGCCCAGAAAGAGGGGAGAGGGCTTCATTCACTGAAACATGGGTGTGGCTGTGCAGTCTTCACTGTTCTTCTGGGGGATTTTTCTGCCTCATAGCTTTCACATGAGTTTAAAACTGGCCTTGTTCCAGATTTATCCCTTGCCTGGATAATAAGATTTCTCAGCTCTGAACAACATTTTTTTTTGTTTATTTTAGCCTTTATTTAATAATGAAAATGAGAAAATATGATCATCTCCTTCTTGTAATTAGTTTCATCCACTCGAACTCACGTTACAGCGAACACCGTCGAGGCAGAAACAGCCAGGTTTACTTGGCCTGTGCAGGGTTTTGCATATTCCTCCTCAGCGGGAAGTACCATGTTTCTACATGAATGAACATGGCTGAGTTGTCAGAAGGCTGAATAGTGAAACAGGCTCAATCTGTATTACACAGGAAAGGAAGCTGCTCTTTGATACCGGTGGCATGCAGAGCTGTGTCCAATTCTGTAAGAGACTCAGCAAGCGCAAGAAAGAATTGCATTCCTCTCGTCTAAAGTGGCGTCAGATGCATAGTGCATTGAGTTATGCAAGACCACGATATAAAAAAGAAAAATCTGTCTTTGTTTAAGACACAGCTCATAGAAATGCCCATGAAACTGGTAGAAGAGGAAGGATAATCCAAGAACATAAAAGAAGAAACAAATGAATGGATCTTGCATAATGTCGTGTGCATGTAAACCAACTGTACAAAGCATAGCTTGTAAGTATAACTGCAGCATGTTGTAGGCCCTTTGGAGCAGTCTTCTTCATTCATTCTCTTTTGTCGGTGGCTACGACTGATTGAGAAATGTCTGGTATGCTGGTGGCAGCGGAAATCCAGAGAAGGAAAAAAGGAAGGAGTCTGCTAGTACTGGACCGAGCTCTTTGGTCCAAGATTCAGAGGCGTAAAATGTCTGGAAGTGTCTCGGCATCGTCTTTGTAAACAGTTAGTGTACATGCATGGTTTTTTGTTTTTGCTGTGAACAGTCATTACATCATTTATTTTCAGTATGTCATTGTCTTTTCTTGTTATTAAAAAGGCTGAAGCAGGAGTCACCCTATCTGTCTCAGAGAAAAGTGGCAGATTAAAGGGCATTTATGCAGTCTTGCAGTTAAGACTGGGAACCTATGCTCATCCCTCACAGCTGTGTGCAACACATCCCACAAGGAAGCTTCTGCTCTCCAAAAATGTCGAGGGAATGCTCTTTCTGAAAGTCCGGTCTTGATAAATTGTCCTCCTATGTGTCGGTGAGGGTGTGCCAGTGGCAGACCTGCTGTCCCTCTGCCTCCTTCATCTCTGTCCAGTGGGCCTGCTGCTCCTCACTGGTGCTGTTGAGGCCCAGGGAGACCCAACCCAGCCTCTCTCTGGGCCTCATGCTGCTCCGGCGGCAGAACACTGACACCACCAATGACACTTCGGACAACTGGAAGAGCGCCACCTGGAACACGAACGTCTCCTTGTAGATGGGGTTGGGCTGGCCGCGGCAAACAGCCGTCTTACACTTGGACATCTCCTTCCCTTTAGAGTCCAGCATGGTCAGCTTCACATATGTGTCTGAAAGGAAGCGTGGGAGAGAAGTGTGACAGTGCCACCAAGTGGTGAGACACAGGTACATACAGCATTAAAAGTGTCCTTTAATAAAAGTACTCAAAACCAAGAACATTATAATTGCCTCATTCTTGAGACATGCTGCTGATGAATTTTTTAAGGCAAACTGTCAAACTCTTTGAGAACTGCAACTGAAATTACATTAATCTATTGCATATCTGGGTGACAGCAGGTCTCTGAAAAACTGAGCATATAAAATATAAATGATGCCAAAGAGAAATGACCTTTAAAACAAGTAAGCAAGTCGGCGTTGGCCAGAAAATTAAAAACTATAAGTCTCAAGAGGAACTATTAAAAGACTGACATTTCTGGAAAGCTGTTTTCTTGCCAGTAGTCTGATGTCTATCAGCTTAGTAAATATAGAGTTAGAGCCAGGGGAAAGTTGGATTATCTTACAGTAACAACAGGAGAAAACAGCGAGCCGAGGTCTGACCTAATTTAACAAAATCTGTTGAGCTAGTCCCCCATCAAGTCTATACTATCAGTGTGTTCACATGCTCCTCTGATTTCACCAATGTTGGAAAGTTGTTCCTCTCACTTTGGTGTGTTTAAGTGCCTTTATACTTATATTTTTTAAAAACATGGCTGTTACAACAGGGTTACTACTAAATAATAACTAAATAATAACCACTAACCTAAAGTTTCTTAGCAACAACTTGGCACAGGTGCCCCCTTGAGGGGGTTTTCATGTGCTTTTCCCCAGTCGGAAATTAATTTTTCCAGTTACTCATTCACCACATAAATGCACAATGAGCTAAGCTCCCAGCTGTACTCTAACCTTAGAGGACCAAAACTAAGTATGCCACAAACTGAGCGAATAAAATCAACATTATCTGAATTTGTGAAATTGGAATTAAACATTTTTGGGGGGATTTTAAATTGTAATTTTGTCTAACATTCACGCGTTGGAGAGCTACTTGGGGTTCAGTATCTTGCCCGGAGCAGCCAGGAATTGAACCGCCAACCTTCCGATCATTAGCTGACCTGCTCCACCTCCTGAGCTACAGGCTGAAATGCAGGGGAATGTTTTACAGATGGCTGTAGACACTCACTGTTGTTCCGCTCCTGACCTCCTCTGTACACCTGAAATTCTGATTTGTCACTGTGCTGCCTTAAAAATGGTTTCTTGATAACCACCCTTCCACTGAGACCATTTCTAATGAAGCTTCAGTAGATCAACTGAAGGGCCAGATGCATTTTTGAGGTCCTGTGTCAGGTTTTTGCTGGATATTTTTTTTTTTTATAATTCCTTAAGGACATGACTTTCAAATAGTGTTCATCTACTGTAGACAGTTTCTTTTCATGCCTGCTACTTCTTCTTTTTTCCTATGCTTGGCTAGTTTCCTCGAATTTTAAAGGACAAGATTTGATAGATAGGTTCGGTAATCACCTTGTTGGTGCAAAAATACTATTTTATGTCTGTCAAACTGTGTTATCTTTGGCATTTTTCATATATTCAACTAAAGAAATTGTGTCTTTTTGCAACAGGCTGCCCTAAAAATACTATATAAATTGGTTCTTTGTTGTTTATTGTGTGCAGAAACTACGATTCATCCCTTGAGTTTATGCTTGAATTACTAATTAGTGTTAAAACGGCTCAACAAACGAAACCCATTCCTCTGAAAATGGTCAGATACAAGGACTGACTGAAAATGAGAGAAAAAGCAGCCAATGTACAAAGAAAAGACATTCAGAAAGCCTGGAGAACTGTTGCTCAAGAGCACTTAATGAAAAAAATACGAAGCCTGGCTCTTTGAAAGCAAAATATTAGGCAATAGTCTTACACCGTTCTGTACATCACATAGTTTGAATCTCCATCAAATCTACAAACTTTGTTACAGAAAGGTTACACGTAATTTACTTTGGTCTTACCTCTCATGATATAAAGCTGTCCCCCTACGAAGTGTTTTACACAGCAAAACAGACCATCTGTGGCAGACACACACCACAGCACACATACAACGTCGAAAAGAAGAAAGAGGGGAAGCAGTTTAAAGACTGTGATATACAGCAGAAGGTCAGCTTTCATGGAAAGCACGGGGAGCATGATGAGCAGCTTTCCCTTCAGCATTTTGGCTTTAATAGCTTAGGTTATTAAAAAGCTGGCGTTCCTGCCAGGAAACATTCAAATGTAATGATCCTCAATTTGCTTCTGTTGCATGCTGCTGGAAGTCCTGCCCATCTGCTCTGCCAAAACAATAGTCTGATGTATCAGCACCCATTGGGGAAGTGGTGTTACAGAGGGAGAAGTTTAACTGAACAATTTACAGCGTCACTCAGCACTTTCAACCCACGCTGGCACAAAAGCACAAAGTTAAATATTTGTACTTACTGACGGGTTTATCGGATGCTGTGGTTTTGAAGTGGTTTCCCTTGATTACCTCAGCTGAGAGCTGCCCTGTGGCAGAGTTGTAGATGAGACCCAGGAGGATCTCTGGTGTAGATGAGTCTTCAGTAGAGCGGTAGGACAGAGCTCCTGCACTGCGAGACACGCTCACCACAGAGCCACAACCCTGGCAAGACAAAACACAGAGACTGTTTCTTTGTTTTCCCACGTTATCATCAATTAAAAACAATAATAAGCTAACAAGTAATTAATTAACGTCGGCGTTAGCAGGGGTAATTTGAGAGTGTGACAAAGACAGAATCTATGGAGAATTATGCAACAGTAAAGATGGTGGTAGAAGTTGTAGATGAAGTAATGCTGACGATATTAATAAATAATTTAAAGTAGGGGTGCAGCTGATAAGGTGATGTGCTTAAACTAAACTATCCAAAGTGGGACCTGTAAAGTAATTTTACAAAGTGTTCTCACTGTAAGTTCAGAGCCAGGCTCCAGGGTGACAGGTAGAGCGATTTTGCCCTGTAGGTTAAGCTTTGTCAGGTAGAACACCTTCTCTCCCAGGACCTTCTCTTTTTTCATCCGCCTGATGCTATACAGGCGAAAGCGAACAGCATAGTCCCCCAGGGCATCCTGCTCCACCCTGGAAAACTTGAATGTTTCTGTGAAGACGGGACACGGGCCCTTCTGCACACCGGTCTTAGCTCGTTGCTTCTTGGTGGGCAGCAGGACCAAGTGGACCTGCCACGAAATATTGCCCGTCTGCTTGAGGGCAGGAATGTCGGTCGCAGCTGTGACTGTGACGGCCAGCCACTGCTCACTGGAGTCGTACTCAAAGGCGACATCCAGGGTGCCGTACTTGCCGAGGGGCTCTGGCTCGTAGGCAGTGAGGAGAGGAGGACCAGAACCATCCTGAATGCACAACAAAGCAAAAATTATTGTTTGTTCCCAATTTTTGGTCATTCTATCAAACTACAGGGCAGCAAAAACAAACTGCTTGGACACACAGAAAAGGGAACAAATATTAAATCTGATCTCCCACCTCTGGCCCCAGAACAGCAGTGCTGTCACTGGGTATGTCCTCATCGCAGGCTTTGTTGAGGTAACTTTCGGTGTCCTGGTCCCCGCTGGCTTCACTGGAGCAATGGGGACTGTCACAGCGCTGTGGGGACGGCACCCTCCTGACCCCTCGCTCCGAGTGGCCTCGAGATGGCACGCAGGCCCCTGAGTCCTCGTCTTGGTACGGAGGAGGCTGAGGCTCAGTGAGCGAGGAATCTTTCTTTATCCTCTGGATGCTGTTGGCTGTTCTCATGACAGTGACAAAGAGGGACACAGAAGGGGTGTTACTGGAGCCATACTGTGCAACAGCATTTCTTCTTCTAATACACCCATTAAATAAAAAGCCTGTGATTGTTTTACTCATTACAGCTGCTTTAATTAAATAAATTTTTTAAAAAAAGCATTATTTTCCTTATTTAACGCCACAGTGCATGTACAAACACTGCAAGTACAAATAACTAAACAGAAACTCACATTATGCATTTAATGTTCAGAGTTTATGTTTATTCATTGCTGGTATTTATGCAATCTTAGATTACTTTTGTATGTGATGTGTTTTATGATTCTCTTGATATTGTATCTCACTGATTTTGTGTATTTTCTTTTTCAGTGATGTACAGTGTATGTGCCAGGACACTCCTCCGGCACGTGTGCTCTCACCCCGTTCACTGGAGGCCTCGCTGCTGTATCCTCCATGCTCAGTGGACTGTTTGTGCGTGGCGCTCCATGCAGAGGTTGAGTTCGGCTGGGCCTTGCCCTCTGGAACTCTGTCCTCCTCACTGTCTGATAAAACTCCATCTGCATGTGGCAATACGGACACAAATTCCAGTAAACCACAAACTATAATGTGTGCAGTATTTAAAGAATTAAGAATCTCAAGCAGTTTAACATGCAGCTGTTGAAACTGGCACCCAACAGGTGGAAATTAGAATTTCCGTGCAAGAACTTAAAAGCATGATAGGAAGAGAAGATCCAAAGAGCAGTGTGGAAGGAGAAGCAGCACACCCTCTAACCTTGGTTTCCCTTCTTTTTGCCCTTCTTGCTTTTCTTGCCTTTGTTCGTCTTTTTCTCCACATCTGAAGCTTTTTCGGTTTTCTCCTTCTTCCCCTCCTTTGCACCTTTCCCCTTTTTCTTATCTGACTTTTTCACTTTGGAAGAAGATCTAGAAAGCTCAGATTCTTCCTCATCATCTCCCTCTCGCTCAGTGCCATCCTCTACCTCTTCTTCTGTCTCATTGTCTTTTTCCTCCTCCTGTGTTGTCACCCTGCTTTCAGAACCATGCGAGTGAGGTGTTTTATCACTGTCACTGCTTCTTTGCTGAACAGCTGACTGGTTTGTGTTTTCTAAAGCGTTGACCTTCTCCTCTTGCCTTCCCTCTTGGGATTCTTCCTCGTTTCGCTGAGATTTGGCCTCTTTCTCCAGCTGCTTCTGTCTCCTTTCTCTTCTCCTCTGTTCTCTCCTTTCCTGTAGCTCCTTCTCTTCTTTCTTTTTCCTCTCTTCCTCTGCTAACTCAGCTTCTGTCTTTTTAACTCTCCAGCATCCATCCCTCCATTCCCACTCCAGCTGGCTCTGAGTGTGCGCTGCATCAGTTGTATCACTAGTTTGGCTCTTCTTTGAGCCTGCGTTGCCCACCTCTGAGTCTCTGGGCATTTGCCACATGCTTTTATTACTGGCCCTGCCTTCTTGTGGGGTGGAAATCTGACCAGATTCCTGGCTGCCGTTTTCTCCATCTTCCTTCTCCTGCACCTTGTCGATGATTGTAGTGACCTGCTCGGTCAGCTGGTCGCTGACAGCATAGGTGACATCACTGACAGCGTTGGCCAGGTCGTCCACTCGGCTGGTGACTGAGTCCAAGATGGAGGTAATGTTGACAGATGGGAGATTCTGCTGGAAGCTCTTGAAGAAGGCCATTTCTCAGTCGGGGTTCCTCCTGTCACCACGCTGACCACTAGATTAGCTCATCAGAGGCACTGACACGGACATGTGTTTGTTAGCATGGTGTGCTGGCAGCATCACAGTGAGTGCTGACATGTACATATGCACCAATATGGTGGTAATAAAGATAGTACCTGTTTTCAGAATGTGGAGTGAGCCTAGTCCGGAATTAAAAGAAAAACACAATCCTCCACTGTAAAAAAATGTTTTTAGTTCAAGATTTAGAATAGGCTAAGTGGAAAAGCAATAGTAATAAAAACTGTATTAATTTCCTTTGGAAATACATTTTCAGCCTACATTTAGCTTTTTTTCTTTACATTTAATCCTCTTTGTTTCCCTCCTGTGATAACTCTTACCTATTCTGCTCTGACACTGTGCTGGAGAAGCTAGTTATTTTGAGCCAACATTATGATCGGTTTGAAAACCTAACAGACCAAATTTGCAGGCTGTATCTGTGAATCACTGGTGGGTGAACTGTGGTAACCCTTCCCCTAGCCACAAATGTCAGTGCTTGGGTCAAGCTTTTTGGCACCGGCGCTATTTGTTTTTTTGGGTTTTTTGCATGGTACCAATTCTAGATTGGGTACCACATCACTGGATCCAATTTCAGACTCTTTCAGTCTGCTAATCATGCTTCTTCTCTTCCTTGCTTCTCGATCATCCAGCCAACAAACAATTAAGTGATCAATGTTTGCGATGGTTCAGTAATTTAAAGAAGGATAAAAGACAGAGGATGCTCAAAAGAAGCTTGGAACAAGGAATCCATTTTGTATCCTATGGAGCAGCTGGAATCAGATTCCTTCAATTAGCGGGGAAAGTAAAAGAAGCAACTGGGCTGTTGTGTGTAAAAACAGCTGATAATAGTAATACTGTTGTATGAATTGCACTGTAAACACAGGAATTTCAGCAGCAGTCATGGGGCTTTTTATAAAAATAAAACAGCTGTGCAGTCCAATGAATGAGACGTGGAAACATGATCATGCCCCTCAGCCTCGGAATAATATACAGCCTTTATAGTCCTTCACAGCCACAAAACACATCATGGCATCATATCTCACTCTTAAATCAATTAGAGAGCAAATTGTGCATGCATAGTTATTCTAAAATTAACAAATAAAATGGTAAGCTGAGATAAATCATGCTTTTGTTTTGGAGAAGTGCTGTCTCAGTTCATATGCTGCTGCTTCTTTAGCAGAGAGCACCCAGATCACTAAGCTAAAGCATAGCTACCGCATTAATATCATAATGCCTCACACACAACGTTCAGTTTTAACATGGATCATAAAGATGTGGGCACGCTGTATTTCTGAGGTTTAAAACCACACAAAAAAAAGGCCAAAAATCTGCATAAACTCCTACAAATTTAATAGTGTGATAAATCTGTGAATGCGTACCTGGCTGGTTGTTCTGATAGTCACTGAGATGTGACAGATTGTTGGGACTCTCCACTGACAGCTTGTTGTTGAGGTAAAGAAAAAAAAGAGCCATCAACGCCATGAAGGCTGCAATGGAAGACAGGACACCCAGCAGCTCGGGAGAGACTGAGGAGAAGAAGAGGAGAGACGATAGAAAAGCCAAGCAAGAACAAACAGAAAAAGGGAAATCCAAAAGTTAGGCTTAAACATACGCAAAACCAAACCAACTTAATTATGAAAAAAAAAAAAAAAAGTCCTGTGGCTATAATAAAAATACACACAGATGGTTACCAGCTAAAAAAATGTTCTTTTGATCAGGACTCTTGAAAAGCTGTAAACAACCCCATGTGATAAGCATCTTAACGTTACAATAAAATTCCTAACAGTTTGGTTTGTCGGGGGAGAGTTAGATTCTTTTTAACATTTCCACTTCAAAGGCATAACAGATCAAATCTACAGCGCTGTATGTAGGCCAACCATACTTCATGTAACCATGCAGCCTTGTGCTATTTTTATAAGCGCCTCAAAGGGACTGTATCTAACTGAAACATAGACTCAGCAAACCCAGGCAAAAAAAAAAAAAAAAAAGACAAAGCCAAC
>VUQJ01016468.1:2300-13979 GCA_015108635.1 Andinoacara biseriatus | reverse complement strand
ACGATTTTTTTATTAGACAAAGATAATCAAAATACAAAGTTCAGTTTTTTTAAGGGTAAAATGCTGTTCAAACCTACCTGGCCCCATGTGAAAAAGTAATTCCCCTCTCCTCCTCCCAGATTACATGTTGAATCCAGAAATCACTAAAATGGAACCTGTCTGACAAAGTGAAATAGGCTAAAAGCTCCCAAAAAGCAACATATGATGGTACAATCTAAAGAAACTCAACAACAGATGAGAAACAAAATCATTGATATCTGTCAGTCTGGAAAGGGTTACAGAGGCATTTTGAAGGCTTTGGGACTCAAGTGAACCACAGTGAGAGCCTTTATCCACAAATGGAGAAAACTTGGAACAGTGGTGAAGCTTCCCAGGAGTGGCTGACAATTTTACTTCAAGAACATACTGACAACTCATCCAGGAGGGCACAAAAGAACCCAGAACAACATGTAAAGATTTGCAGGCCTCACTTGCCTCAGTTAAGGTAAGTGTTCACGATTCAGCAATACGAAAGAAACTGGGCAAAAATGGCATCCATGGGAGAATCTGAAAACAGAATAGAGGTTTCTGGCAAAACTTTACCTACTTCCAAGGTGCATGGAGAAGAATAGAGGTCGAAAGAGGCTACATTTATAATATAAAGAACAGCTTTATTACTTGAGCAATGCATTTTGGCCTGTGGCGTTCATGACCCTGATGAAGGCCAGATTGGGAATTATGCTTGTGTTTAGGGTCTGATAAAGCTGAAAAAATGTACTTGATTTATAGTGAAATTCCCGTTACAGCAGGAAAAACATAAAACACAACCTATAACAACTCAGCTTAAATAAAGAATAGTAATTAAACACTCACTGGCCACTTCATGAGGTATACCTGTGCAACTACTCATAAATGCAAACATCTATTTAGCCAATCACATGAGAGCAACCCAGTGCGTTTAAGGATGGATGTGGTCGGATTACGCTCCGTGGTCCGTAACCAACCACATTCAAGTGTTCCCCACACTGCCTACGTCACTACTGGAGGCCACGCCCACTGGGCTTTCCAAGGATTTCCGGAAAGTTTTGCAGCACTTAATCGGGGTTGTTAAAGTTTTTTTGGACACTTAAAAGCTAAAAAAATGAGTGAAATTAACCCTAATGTTAAAACTGCGAGTAAAAACAGCCCTGAGGAACAAGACTGGGCTGCGGCTAAAGCTTTTTTTGACAACCTCAAATCCAACAAACCGAGACCTGTAAGTGTTTATTTTTTTCATTTCCACAAACGTGTTATGTTCTCAGGAATAGCTGTCTGGGTAGGAAACACTGTATATATATATATTATATTTCACGCTACTTAAACGCTTTTTCCCCACTTTCTGTTCACCCACTCTCAGCCCAAACCCAACAATGCAGTTACCATCGCCGTCTCATCTCGCACTCTCTTCAACATGAAGGCTGAGAGGAAGATCTTTGAGGAAGAGGGGTTAGAGAAGTATGTCGCTTTCCAGCTGGAGCATGAAGACGAGCCCCTAAAGCCAGGACCTGCTTTTCCCTTCGTCAAGGTAGGCCCCCGGAGTGTCAAACCTGCTGAACGTCTGTGCAGTGGTGTGGCACCTGAGAAGTATTCATCCATTGCAACTGTCTGTGACCGCAGACAATTTTAACTATTACGTAGTTAAAACTAGGAAATACTTATGTAATAAACAGTGATAGCGAACAAATGGGCCCCATAATTCTCCAGAGCTGCATTTGTTGATTACACCTAGGAGGAGGTGTTGTAAATTCAGTTGTCAGGCTTTTCTCACTGTTAGAGCCACTACAATCAATAAAACTCTTCCTTTTAAGTTGACATAACATCTAAATAGTGCATACTTGTTCCCAATTTTGACAAATTAGCCTCATTAAAAGAGTCCAAATGATATTCAGACAACTATCATTTAATAACTTTGATACTGGGGAAAATGTAAAATCCCAATACCCTATCTTTTGTTGCTCGTTATGATCCCACAGTGGATTTATGGATATTTTATGGCTGACATCAGAGGTAATGTCTTGGGGAAGTGTCACACTGAATCTAAAAATATGTGCATAACCTTTCCGTGTGCAGATCTGACCACGTTGTGACTTTGAAAAGTAGTGTGAATAAAGCGATAAAGGTTAATTGTCTTTAACCTCTTGACGCACGTTCCAGCACGCCCTTGAACCACTTTGCTCCCTCGTGGAGAAACGCACGTCTTAGTTTGAAACCCTCGGCAGAGTGTTTGGCTGCATGCCCATACCACAGCTATCTTGATTTGGTAATGTGTTGGTTTAATACTGTGTGATTTAACCAAAAGAGAAGTGGTTTGACTGTTGTAATATTTCTGCTGAGCACACCTACTCAGTGTTCTGTCTTTGGGTGTATAGCAAGCTGTATTTTCTTGCTCTCTCTCTCAAGGCGCTGATGACTGTCAACGCTCGGCTGAGGGAGCTCTACCCAAACAACGAGGAATTGTTTGACATTGTCTTAATGACTAACAACCATGCCCAGGTTGGGGTGCGGCTCATAAACAGCATTAATCACTACGGTATGCTGCGTCCTAAACCAAACATGACTGAGTGTTTAATGTGGCGATGGATCCGTCTTGCAGTTATATGCTTGAAATAAAGTCGTTCTTTTTCCATACAGCACCAACTCGTTTTTTTTCTTGTTGCTTCAGATTTGACCATAGAGAGATTCTGCATGACAGGAGGGAAGAGTCCAATTGGTTACCTAAAGGCCTACCTGACAAATCTTTACCTCTCCAAAAGTGCAGACAAAGTCACGGAGGCCATAAAGGAAGGTAAGCTATGCTGCTCTTAGATTGTGATCAATATTTTGCACAGGTTTAAAATTCTCTGTATAATAGTTAAGCCACATGTGGACCACTTTCACCAGCCTTCAGATGTGTCGGTTGTTGACTTTGTGAGTGACTCATTCACACTTCAGAGGGAAATTTCAAGTTCATACTGAGCTGCAAGAAGTAGCTGGTTGAAGACAGCATGTGATTTACAGCCCACTCCAATTCAGATAAACACAAATAAAAAACATTTATTTAGAATGAAGTGAATTAAGGGGTCTTGATAGGCTTGGTTCACTTGCACTTTACTATATTCAGACCCCAGGATTCACATCCTTAAACATATTTTTAATCCCTGCCCCACTCTGCCATCATCAGGAATTGCTGCGGCCACAATGTTTACGCCGGACACAGAGACTCAGCTGAGTGACACTCAGCTGAGAGTGGCGTTTGATGGCGACGCCGTCCTCTTCTCCGACGAGTCAGAGATCATTGTGAAGCAGCATGGTCTGGACAGTTTCTTTGCGCACGAAAAGCAATTTGAGAACAAACCTCTTGCTCAGGTAACATATGGCTGTTTCTATCTCCTCCCACATCACTGGCACTTTTTTTCTTCCTTTTTGTTTTTGTTCTTTGGGAAACAGCAAGCATAGGATAACAACAAGTGAGCCTTTAAGGACATATAGAGTGTGCAACATACGTCTTACACAAAGTACAAGATAGACTTTTGCCATGTTTACATACAGCAAGCAACAGTGACATGTGTAAAAGAAGCATATCTCTATTTCAAAGCTGAAAGCTTCCTTCTGAGTTATTTCTTATACTTAAGTAACACTAGGAAAAACAGTGGTTGGAGACCACAGCATGACTAAAATTATTGCAATCGTGTGCAATGAACTTGTGATCTTGTTGCCTTTGAAATGGTCGCATTGAAAACAGGGACCGGCTGCAACCACCTGCAGCAAAAATCACAAATCTCTTGCTGTCTACAGAGAAATTCATATTAACTACTTACATTCAGAATCCAGCCTGAACTTTATATATTTGACAGAAACAGAAATTCCTACAAAAATAGTGACGTACAGTAGACTGACTTAAATTGATAAACAAGACTGCAATTTTCTTTTGCAAACCTTTGCCACTCTGTCTGAGAGGGATTGTTGTCAGTCTAAGCTGGACCACAATTGTTTGGTAACAGGTTGCCTCCAACCAGGTAGGCTGTGTAACTGCCTTGTAGTGGCCCAGAAGTTGAGGGTGTCGCATCCGGTCACCAAATGCTACCATCTGGAAAACAATGATTTTTCTTAGTCACGAGGAGGATGTCATTCTATTTTTACTCTAGTGGGACTAAGTCATTAATGAAATACTATAAGTGTAGCCATTCACTCTTTTCAACAAGCCTCTTGTTCTGGGTTTTTGTAGATAGTTTTAATGTGCAGTCATGGCTGAACTGTTGTTTCAGCAGCTGACACACTGTCAGTAGTAGTCACTGCATACTGATGTGCCCTACTAAATTCCTGATTAATTGCAGCAGAACCTGTCTGTGTTGATATTAGCATATCAGACTCTGCAGGGTTTACGAACCCTGTCGGCAGCTTGTAAATGTGTTTCACATCAGCTGAAGTATGTTGTTTCCTTGTGTGTGCTTGTACTTGTGTATACATTATCTTTATTATTAATCTAGGTTACAAGCTCCTTTTCCCTCTTTTAATCTTCACAGTCTTCATTTGAAATCCAGTTCATTTTTGTCTTTGACTCTTTCAGGGCCCATTAAAGTGTTTCCTGGAGGCCCTGGGGAAGCTCCAGAGAAAATTCTATGCCAAGAATGAGCGTTTGAACTGCCCCATCAGAACCTACCTGGTCACGGCCCGCAGCGCTGCCAGCTCTGGGGCCCGCGTCCTGAAGACCCTCCGCAGCTGGGGCCTGGAGATCGACGAGGCTCTCTTCCTGGCGGGAGCTCCTAAAGGGCCCCTGCTTCAGAAGATCAAGCCACACATCTTCTTTGACGACCAGATGTTCCACATTGAGGGAGCCACGGAACTTGGAACCATATCTGCGCACGTCCCCTATGGAATCGGACAGAACTATCACAAAGGCAAACTCATCGAGCAACCTGAAAAAAAGGCATAACCTAAGAATGGCTAAAAAAAAAAATATAAGTACATTTTATCACCTTCGTAAGAAGATATTTACTCCAACTTAAATGTTTATATTAAGGGAAAATGTCTGTTAAAAGAATCTGCGTATCAGAGGGTTTTCTTAATGAATTTGCAATAAGTATTTTCCTACAGTTTTCTTTATGAGAGGGTTTAACTGCTTAGTAGGAGAATGTATTTTCACAGTGAAGTTGCATTTCTTACTGCTGTCAAGGAGGAGAAACCTTTTTTTATCCATATCTGTTTACCGGTTGCAAGAGCTGCAGAATATATTTTCTGCAAGTTTGTAAGTGGATTTAACTCAAAGGATGTAGCTGAATAAATACAGGAATTCAAACCCTAACCCAGCTGCTTGTGTTTGTTAGTAGTAGTAACAAAATGCAAGTACTGTACTTAATTGAGCAATTAATTAATTAGGCAATTTGAGGTACTTTATCCTACTTTATGTTTCATTTGACAGAGAAATATGATAAAGATCTTCTCAGATTGTTGAGTTTCGGCAGACTTTGCCTACTAAGAGAAATATCTTTGTATAACAGAGCTTTGCGTTTTTCTTTTCTACCCATCTAATTACATGATGATGCCTCTGATTTGTCTTGAGGCCATTCGTGGAGGCCTGAGTGGATGCTTGGGAAACACAAGACTAAACTACTTTTAGATAAGCTCAAACAGCAACAGAATAATGCTACATCTAAGTGTAAAAATGCAGTTTATAATGTTTCATGTTCCTGCCAAATGAGTTATTTGAGTTTTGGAAGAATGACACATTTGAATAAAGTATTTATTTATTGTATAATATTTCTGTTCTTATTGTTAATTAGGATTTGGGCTGCAGAGCCTTTACATTCAAAGGGGAGCTGCTCACTATGTTCACTGTTTACATCTGACCTCTAGGTGGTGCTACTTACCTGTAAGTGCTTTTCTCTCGGCATTGACGGCCTCCTCAGATAGAGATCTGTTTTCCATATTGGGAAGTCTTTCCTCTTACTTTGTTGCGCTTTCAAGTTGGATCATGGAAACAAAGTCGATGTTAAAAAAGATGATAAGTTTTATTTTACTCATCTGATGGTTTATAACACGTAAATTTCTGTTTTTCAGTATATAATTGCTTTATCTGTCCTGCTTGCTGCTAATAAATCACCATTTGAACCAATCTAGCTCAAGTATCACATGCATAACTTGGCAAGGCATGTAACAAAATGTTTTGTTTTTTTCGACTTGAATTTTCCAAGTTGAAAAAAATTCCAAATATTACAACAGCATTTGAAGGCATATTTGCAATAATTTGTTTGCCTTTCAGCATTACATTTTTGTCAAGGAGTCACTTTAAGACAATATTGCAGAATATTTAAGTGCATATTATACTCCCATGTTCCTCATTTTCTGTTCAGCATCTACCAAAAGAGACCAGGTCATCTTAGATGTACATATTGAAGGATTCCACAAGGGGGCGCTCCTGCTCAACTATAGTGAGTTCACAGTTATATTTTCCTAACTAGACTGTATAAAGAAAAACATAGTAACACAAAGCTCAATTTAAAGTAGTCTATTAAAACCCCTAAAAATCACCCCATCAATGCCCATCAAAAGAATGTCAAACCTTACATGGTCTATGCTGCTTCAAACAATGTCTTCTTATTGCAATAACCAAGTTCCCTCTCAGCCCATGTTTCCAGGTACTAAAATATCACTGCCAAGCGCAGAAAGAACAGCGAAATGCAAATTGCTCTGTTCTCGCTCTCATTAGAAGTTAATGAACTATATCCTGCAGCTGCGGATATATTAGAATATCTGAGGTATACGGTTCTTGGACTGAGATGACAATATGTGGTATGTTAAATAAAAACATATTTTACACACTATGACAGTGGACCCCCCTCACTGCTGAAAAAAGGTAATCTGTGGTGGAAAGGTGTAATTAATTCTGGAATGGGTCGCAGAGACAAATGACTGCAGGGAAAAGGAAGGATTGTTTTTAAGAGGCATAAGCCCTACCTACATATACAGGCTCATAACCTAGTTGCAACAGAACTATACATATATATATTGAAGATTAGGGTGTATAATACAAATATAACTTAATGTAGTCTCTTGTCAAATGCAGAGATGTATGAATAAGTTTTCTTTGTAACTCTGGACTTTACTTTGAAACTTCAGCCCCAACTGGCATCGTCTCAGGTGATGTCATCGGACTTTACATTCCTCTCCCTGGAGCCAAATGAGTCTTTATACAACTTTTTCCACCTGCGCACTCTTACTCATTGAGACCTTTAAACAGATGTTAAAAAAAAAAAGATAAATTTGGCCCTGAAAAATAGAAAACTATTCACATTTATGGACCAAAATGTAAGAAGCATTTTATGTTGTATTACGTTAAGGTTAGAATGGAGTAAAGCGATCTTTAGAGTAACTATTGTTGGCAAAATTGCAATATGTGCCTATGAAAGATGGGAATTATTAAACATAAAATGACTTAAATTGGTTTATTTTAGGAAAACACTTCAACTTTATTCCACCAATGCACACTTAGCAGGATAGATTTTTAGTGTCCATCTTTCTTGATCTTATTTCTGTTGCAGAGCTTCAGTAATGCCTGTGAGTTTGTTTTTATTTGAGGGGGGGGGGGAGTTTACTGGGCATTTGATATTTTTTTATTTGACCATGAAGTTGAGTTATTCATCTTGTCAGGGGAGCATCTTTGCAGCGAAGCACAGTTTTGTCAGGCATCTGAAGTGTGTGCATCCCTGAGAGCTGGGACCAACTGGCTGTTGCCATGGATACTTGGTGCTGACACCACAAGAACTGTGTAGGCTTGTTGAAGATATAATTAATAACAAAGGATTAGAGGCAAAGGTAGCATGGGGCTCAGTATGAGGAACCTCATCACACAGTTACTATAATTGGTACCCTATGTGTGTGTGTGTGTGTGTGTGTGCACTGCAAAAAAAAAAAGTTATTGAAAAAAGTAGCACCCTCATTCTCTGCTGCTGCATTTATCTTCTTGACAAGCAATTTGTTGTAAATATGTTTCCTTGGTTTGAGTTTCAGAATGTTTTTTGGAGAGTAATTTATTTGTACCCGCATTACCTTGATTGGTCCATTGATGCATATCCTGGATACCTTGGGAACATTTATTAAACATAATTAAATAATTGATGTTTTTATTATGCTGTGACTTTGACATGTACAGAATCTTAACTTTGCAACGTGTGTTTACAAGGAGTAGCCGACAGACTGAAATTAAGTCAAAAGTCAAAATGTGAAAGAAAGAAAGAAAGAAAGAAAGAAAGAAAGAAAGAAAGAAAAGTTAGCTAATTCGTCAGTCTATATTTTTCTGTCATCTTGGCAGTGGCTTTTTTTTTTGAATAGCACTTTCTGGAAACACATCCATCCTACTACCCTAATTATTTCTTATTTTAGATCAGCTTAATTAATATACAAGATTTACAGACCACAGGGTCTAAAGTTTTGGCTTGGAGTGGACATGATGCTTCCCATCATAGTTTATTATGACTGTGCTGCCAATACCACTAGTCTAATGCTTCTTGGGACTCCAAGGCTCCTTCCGCAACACCTTTCATGTTCAAATGTAATATTTTGGAGTCATTTTAAACTAGATCTTAACAAATTTCAGCTATCATTATCAAATAAAGCTAATTAACTCTTAGCTTCTGTGCTTGCCCCAGCAGTGTTCTGTCAGAGGACGCAAGGTTGGCAGTGCCTACCCTCTGAAATCTATAAATAGAAATCAAGTACAAAATATTAAAGTGAAAGTGATATCTCTCCTTAAATCTCGAGCTTCTGTCCCACAAAGCTTCTCTCTCTGACTATTTGCATCCACTGAAAAAAAAATCACTGTTACCATTAGCTATTGTCTCCGAGCCATTGGGCTCGACAGGGATTTCCATTTTCACGGACGTGTCCATGTCCCATTAACAAAGATGTGACCTTTATTAATGGGACACCAGGAAATAACAGGTTTCAAAGCCCAGAGTAAAAGTCACCACATGCCACCTGCTACTCTATTTTACATTAATGACCAATTTAATGAGTTTCTTTGTTGTGTTTAGCTAACAATTTAAGCTGCTTACCCATTCTTTCATCTTGCAGTTTCAACTGTAAATATATTAGCCAATAATGTAAATCCAATACTATCCACTAGCTGTAACTGTACGGTCTCAACAATTTATCAGTATTTTTATCTAGCGTTTTAGCCAACAATTTAAGTCGTAGCCGTCATACCTTTAGCAAAAGAATTTATAACTTGCAATTCAGAATTTCAATTAGTTTCTGTAGCTTTTTAAAAAAATGTTTATCACAATGACTGTATGCAGTCTATGGTTTATCCAGTATGTCTAGCTACCTATTCCCTTTTTTAAAATTTATACTTTTAGCTGGCAATTTCAGCCATATATTGACTTTTCCTCTGACTGGTTCTTGAATTTTTTTGTTCCGTCTTTTGACAGCTCATTCAAATAATCCTGGAATTGTCCCTGAACTGAAATAAACAGACAATTGAATAGAACTGAAAGCAGAGATGTCCCTGTTTTAATATTTTTTAAAAAAGAGACAAAGTAATAGGCAAAGCAAGACAGAGTCAGATTATGAACATTAAAGAGACTTGATAAAAAAAAAAAACTGATCAGTATAATTTGCACATGCTGCAAATATACAATACCCATGAAGTGCAGTAAGTAATGATGCTAGAGCGAGGAAAATAAATAAAATAGTAGAAACAATTTTTTAAAGCAGGGTATTGTTTAGTCATAAAGCTAAACAATGCCCCTTTCTGCTGTTTAAAGATGCCTTGCATAAATAAGTTACTTAAAAGTAGAGCAGATATGGTCGTGGGTGCTGTTACAGATAAGAGTTCAGATAATTTTAGAGCTTCTTTTTTCCAGAAATGTGCCAAAGGCAGGAAATCCTACGCCATATCAATAAAAATGTCAGAGGTCTTTAAGGAGCAAAGGCTGCACATGGGGTCACTAAACTTGCCCATCAGATGCAACTTGAGAGTTGTTAAGGAGGTTCTGTTCACCAAATTGTAAAAAATACTTGATTAAAAGTTTAAAAAAAAAAACTGCAGCAAATTTGAGTATTATCATTAGAAGTTTCAAAAGTCATAAGCATGACTGTGGGTATTTTAGTGATTATTTTTTCATTGATTTTTTTTCAGTGATGGGTTGTAACAAATTTTTAAAAATGGTGCAAAATGCCATCACAGTGATTCCTGATCATTCCTCTGCAAAATAGTAAAATTGTGAAAAGGAAAAGCAGTATATTTTTACATTTGAGAAGAAGCCGTAATTATGAAATATTTGACATTTTTACATGGAAAAATTACTCAACAATGGTGCACACTGCTTTCAGCTTCACTCACACCCATTGTTAGGTAACTATTGGCAAAGTAGAGTCTTTTTGTCTTTTCATTTTGTTTTCTAAACTGTAATATGAATAAGAGGAAAACATGTAGTCTTCCCTGCTAAAATGTACTTAAGCAGAAGTATTCTGGCATACAACTTAAGTAGTTAAAAATCGTACTCAAGCGATTATAGTGTGATAGTGTGATAATTATAGTGTGAGTTTCTGGTGATGAAGTTTGGGATTCTGCAGGTGGCGCTCATTTCTTCATCTGTTCAACCGTGAAGACGGTCAACACTTGTGATGACAACTCGGGGAATCTGCTGCACGAAGCCACAGTCGCCATTTGCTGTGTGACTGAGTTTGTGCAGCACGCACAGTTTTATGACATTCTCTGTTGAAAGAAGACTGTTGTATGATAATTGCATGTATTGAGGTCAGCTGGTCCCCTTCCTCAGAAGCACATTCTTATGGAAACGTAATGCAGGGTGCATGCACTTTCACGCAAAGCTATAGAAGGAGATGCTTCAAATCTACAGTATTCACATGAGGAAAGAAGGTTTAAACAATAATCTTTGCTCTGGTGCAGAACTTTTGGTGAATGTCTTGTATAAATTGTTTTTGTCTATGTTAACACACTGTTAGAAACAGATGTTCATCACCCTTGTGGCATGCATTATGTGCTTCTGTAATTGCTGTCTGACTGGTGTTATTGGTGTGTGGGGATCCCAGGAAACCTATCTCTACACCTCCAGAATGAGCTCTCCCTTATTCAATTTAGCCCATTCTCATCTGATTGCACAGTGTGGTTCTTCAAAAGTGACCCCACAGGTCCAGAGGCATTGACAAGTGTCTCTGCATGAGATATATCACTGATGTCGCATCAGCACACTGTTTCCTCCATTTGGCCTTTCACGAGTGCACCTGTTAGACGTTATTGACAGGCTCACCTAAGCTACAAAACGCAGTTAGGAAGCTTTGTGCCTGAAAATCGAATATTCAGATCTAACGATGGGAAGAGTTTAAGCCATTCTCTGAAAATGCTTTGAACAATTTAAATGCAATTGCTGCTTCCTGTTGCTTTGAAAAACCAAGCAGGACAGGGAGGCAGTGAGTTTGCTGATGGCATGTTGCTTTAAGTCTTAGGCTGCTGGTCCTCTCATAGGAGCTATTAATTCACTGACACATTTTATCAGTTTGTAGGGTAAAAGCATTGACTGTTGCAGAGTGGAAATAAAACATTCCTTTTTCTTCTAGCATTTTAGATTTATCCAGCCTGAGCAAATGGCCCTTCTCTTTGTCACTGCCATCTTTAATGCAGTGAGAAAAAAGCTTTTTTTTTTTTTTTTTTTTTTTTTTTAG
>VUQJ01016463.1:1062-20312 GCA_015108635.1 Andinoacara biseriatus | reverse complement strand
CCTCCTGACCCCCCCCCCCCCTCCTCCTCCTCCCTTCCCCCCAGTCCCCGCCTCTAATGAATTAATGTTGAAATATGCAGGGGCTCAGTAGTCATTAGATGTGCGCCGTGAGACGTGATTTAAGATGGCTGCCTTTATGTGTCTGCCAGGCAAGATGGAGCGGGACGGGCCTGGCTGGACAGTGATTGTCTTGACTGACTGAGCCAAAAATGCTTTAAGACCACCCTTTGTTGAGGGTGATAGGTTACTGCACAAGTATTTCTCCCAGCCTTTTGTCATCCCAAATTATGTGATTGAGGGAAAAAAAATTTTTTTAGGCATGTTCTTTTTGTGTGAATGTGACTGTAAATCATGAGGACACGGTGATGTGGACTGATAAATTGAGGAGATTCATATCCTTTATTCAGCCAAATAAAGTATTCTTTGTCCAGTGTAGCCAGGTCTCTCTTGAAAAAGAGATTTTTAATCTGCACGAGACTTTTACCTGGATAAATACAGTAGTACAGTGTGCCATGCTTTAGCTATAGCATACAATTCAGTGATTATATGGATTTCCACTGCACCCACAAAGCGTAGATTAACCACTTGGACCTGCAGGCTTATCGTGTGATGCTATTGCCCATAGCTGGACAGTGTCATCACATTGATTAGCTCTGTGTGTGTGTGGTCACACAGGCCTCTGCATTCCGTTAGACTTTTCATAGAAAAAGCAGCGGTGTTACTAATAACATTACCAACACATCATCTGTTGAAATGTCCCCAAAAGTCGCGGCAGAACGCAAAACACCGTGACCCTGAAACCGGGAAGGCCACATGGAATTTCAGCCATCATTAAGGTTTTAAGTTACTCCAACCTCCTCTGATTTTCTTTGAGTCAAAATCGCTATAAAAACTTCATTCAGGAGCTGGAAGCTCTTGTGTATCCGGCTGTAAAGTGAGTGATTTTGTGCTGTTTCACTAATAAAATCTAAATCAATGTCATCTGATCGTGCGGTAGGATGGGCTATTTTGGCTGAACACTTGGTGCATCAAATTAACAGCTGTCAACTGAGGGAAAAATAAATATTTATATATATAGTTATATATTGCAAAGGAGGACGAGTAATACAATGCACAACCAATAACAGACGAAATTGTTGCCACAGGAAGCTGATTTGATGAGGAGAAAAAACACTTTTGCCATGTACCCGGAAGATTCAGGCCATGACTGACTGGACCTTAGGTGCAGAGCATGATAAAGGCTACAACTTGTGATTATTTTTATTTATTTTATATTTTTACTCTAGCAGTTATTATTAGAATTTGGATTGTGTGTTGTCAGAAAAAAAAATCCATCACACAGCAGAGCGTCTAAATTCCTGGGCGTCAGGGTCCCCTGTGAGAGCGAAAAGTTTACAATGACCCCCTCATAATCCTAATACTGATTCAGCTGGTTTAGGCTCAGTGTCATTCAGTGATGTGGACTGAATGTTTTTCTCCTCCCACTTAATTAACTGAGAAGCCAGCAGCTAACTGGCTACACTCTGAGAAGTGAGTGATTTAATTGATGTGCTGTGTTACAGTCATATCAGGGTCTAAATGGCCATTTGAAGGGAGTCGTGAACACAATAGTCTAGCAGAAACTGACCCCATCTGTGTATGTAGACTTACTGGCCACTTCATTAGGTATACCTGTTCAACTGCCCGTCAACACACATATCTAGTCTGCATGACTAGCATGGCACAAGGCAGCAACTCCATGGATTTAGGCATGTAGACATGGTCACACGACCTCCTGAAGTTCAAACTGAGCACGGGGAAGAAAGGTGATTTAAGTGACTTTGAACATGACATGGTTGTTGGTGCCAGACTGGCTGGTCTGAATATTTCAGAAACTGCTGATCTACTGGGATTTTCCCCCACACAACCATCTCTAGGGTTTACAGAGAATGGCCTGAAAAAGAGAAAACATCCACTGAGCCGCAGTTCTCTGGGTGATGCATTCTGCATTCTTGATGTCAGAGGTCAGAGAACAGAGTGAGTACTTCGAGCTCAGAGGTAGAGGACAGTAACTCAAATAGCCACTGATTGCAACCAAAGTATGCAGAAGAGCATCTATCAATACACAACACTTCAAACCAGTGGGGTACAGCGGCAGAAGACAACATTGGGTGCCGCGCCTGTAGGAAAGAAAAGGAAAGTGAGGCTACAATTCACAGAGGCTCACCAAAACAGGACAATAGGAGAAGACACTGCCTCGTCTGAGGAGGCTTGATTTCGGCTGTGACATTCAGTTGATTTATTTCAGGAAGAAAGGGTGTAGGCAGAAGCAACAGCTTATGTGCGCTTACCCCTCATACATAAAACAATTTTTAGCCAAAAACATTTGGAAAAAGAGATATTCCTCTTAATTCATAATAGGTGGTTCTCAACTGGAACAAATCTTGGACACCTGGAAGTAGTGGGTTTTTTTTTTTTTTTTTTTTTTTTTTTTTGTGTTGGGTTTTTTTTTTTTTTTTTTTTTTTTTACTTTACTGGTGTGATGAGTCTTTCTGCTGTGACATTTTCATAGTAGGATCTGAATTTGGTGTAAACAACATGAAAGCAAAGGCTCCATCCTGCCTTGTATCGACAGTTCAGGCTGCTGCTGGGGGTGTAATAGTGCGGGGGGATATTTTCTTGGCACACTTTGGGCCCCGTAGTATCAACTGAACATCATTTAAACACCACAGCCAACCTGAGTATTGTTGCTGACCATATCCAGCCCTTTAAGTACCCATGATGGCAACTTCCAGCAAATCTGCAGCAGCTGCGTGATGCCGTCATGTCGACATGTACAAAAATCTCTGGGAAATGTTTTCAGCACCTTGTTGAATCTAAATCATGAATTAGGATATTTGTCAAAGCAAAATGGGGTCCAACCCAGTTAAAGCAAGTTAGAGCTGATATGTCAGTTGAATGTTTATGCACTTTTTAATTAAACAGCAGAGTTTTAGGATTCACACTACGCTGTTTTGTTGACCCTTAGCTATGGGTCACTGCACCTGGGGCTCCCTGGACGTTGCTTTGAGAATTACTGGTATACACAACAGAAATAGAGGAATTATTCATTTTTCTTGGACAATATTTATCTTGATGTAATAAGTATAGTGTTGCGCATGTGTTATGCTGTTTGTACACTTTCCTCACACGGTAATGGGAACATACTGATGCTGTAACATGTTCTCGAGTAGAAAAACTAAAGACGTTAAAGATGTTAGTCATACATCTCACCACTGTGCTCTACAGAATTCATGAGAGCCATGATACGTCAAGACAAGCCTTACCATCAAACGCACTTCAGACAGATATTAAAAAAGGAACATCAAAGTGAAGATGCTGTAACTTTTCTGAACATTTTTGACAATGTTTCATTACTGCTGGGCAGGTCTATAATCTATTTCCTTTGAGACTTCCTTCTTAAGTCAAGATCACACAATTACGAGAGCTCTCATTCTGACGGCGGGGCGGAAATTAATTAATAAATAAACACTGCATTTTTACATTCATCAACATGCGGTAAGAATAGCTCTAATTATCACAGGTGAATTAACACTTTCATATTTGTGTCAAATAATTAATTGTATCCCTTAACAGCAATTCCCAGGGGAAGTTAAAGAAGAGAATGGGTAAGGTAAGAAGGAAAGGGGGGGGAAAAAAAAGAGTGTGGACCACCAAGAGTGTTAATTGCTGCTTTCAAAGCCTTGCATCAGTGTTACCGTCTTTCCACGAGAGTGTACAGTGTCCCACAGAGATGATGTAGGTAGAACCTTGTTACAAATACATAGATGTCAAGTCTTGATCTACAGTACCTGGCAGGGAAGTTCTCTTCATCTTCACTTAACCAGGCAAGCTGACCGAGAACAAGCTGTATTTAGAGCAGCAGCAGCAGCAAGCAATAACTGTTAAATTGCACAACTGATGACTGAATTGTCTGTGTGTGTGACAATTTCCCACCAATTTTGGGCAAGTTGTGAATTTTGGCTTTGAGCAGGATGTCGAGCGCATGTTTATTCGCAGGTATACCTATCACTTATAGCAAACGCTTCCTGTCCTTGCACCTTTCACTTGTAAAATAGTGCTAAAAAGCAAGACAGGGAATACTGAGTCTCTCAATAACAAGCTTCCTATGGGGAAGTGGAGAAACGATAAGGGTCAGAGACATTGTAGGTGACAGATTCATAATTTGAATTCTGCAATGCCAATAGTATAGTGGCTACATATTACATGTGCAAAGATTTGTGTTGTTGCATAAAAGGAGTGAAATAAATAACTTGGGTGTAGCTAAAGACATTTTCACAGAATATGTAAACTTACCTTAATCATCTCACACATTTAGAACGGTTCACTGTAAACAATTCTGCAACTTACGAATATATTCCTCATCTTTTCTTTGTTGACTAATCTTTTGATTCTGAAAAAATTCCTATTACTCATATCTCTTTGATATATAGATAGTAAGTAAGCATGTAAACAACAGGTAGAGGGAGTGCTGTCACAGCCCTAGCTTCACATAAACGGGCGGCTTCTCTCTCTTTTCTTTCGAGCTATTCCAGAAAATAAAAGATGACTGAATAACCATTTGACAAAATGGGGCAGACTCACTCACCTTTTAATGTCCTACCGTATACTGTTTTCTCTGAGTGACAGAATTGCTGAGTGGACATGCCCTATGTGGGTGCTTTTGACTGTTTCCCTTTTTGAGTGTTAATGTCTGAGTGAATATCCTTGTACCTGTGCTGTGACTGAATGACAGAATGAGTGAGGGTGAGTGAGGGATTACTTCATGCATATACTCCGCTTGTGTATATGCATGAAGTGTGTATGTGGTCAACCCACTGGTGAATACCACTGCATTAGCTAGGCCATTAGCGCATTTAGCTGTCTGTAATGCCCGAGTGTTAGTGACACGTTTGGGTCCCCCTTCCACTTAGGCACCACTTTTGATAGACAGGGCTGACATGCCAGGTGACAGTAATATGACTGTGTGGTAGCAAGCATTTTTCTTGTTGACATAAAATCCCATGAAGAGACCAAAGCCTGTGCAGCTTATTTATACTGTCCGAGAGCTGTTAAAAATCCACAAATAAGCCACACGCTTTACATTGCATGTCGCTCCTAGTGTGTATTTTAAGTTTCCACATAAACTATTCTGCTGCTTTAAAATATTTACTAAAGTGCCACATCCGCCACTAAAAATTGTTCCTAAAAAAAGCAGCCGCTTAAGTATTTTTCGCTAAAGATTATTTTGCCCCCTTCCTGATTTCCTGTGCTTTGCATATTTGCCGCACTTAAATGTTTCAGATCAACAACTGATTAGACAAAGATAGCCTGAGTAAATACAAAATGCAGTTTCTAAATGATGATTTGATTTATTAAGGGAAAATAAAAAAAATACCTGCCTGGCACTGCGTGAAAAAGCAATTGCCCCCTAAATCTGACAGCTGGCTGTGCCACCCTTAGCAGCAAGAACTGCAATCAAGCATTTGTGATAACTGGCAATAAGTCTTCCACATCACCACAGAGGAAATTTGGCCCCCTCTTCTTTGTAGATTTGTTTTAATTCCATCACACTGGGGGGTTTCAGTATGAACAGCCTGTTTAAGGTCATGCCAAAGCATCACAGTCTGATTTAAGAGTGGACTCTCCAAAACATTTAGTCTGTTTTTTTGGGGGGTTTTTTGAGCCATTCAGAGGTGGACTTGCTGGTGTGTTTCAGATCACTGTCTTGCTGTAAATAAATAAACTTGACCCTTGACCTTGCTGCATAACCTGAGTGTGCTTGAGCTTCAGGGCATAAACTGATGGCCAGATATTCTTCTTCAGAGAGAGCAGAATTTATGGTGCCATCAATTACAGCAAGTTGTCCAAGTCCTGAAGCAGCAAAACAGCCTCAGACCATCACAGTACCTCCTCCATGTTTGACTGTTGGTATGGTGTTCTTTTATGAAATGCTGTTTTAGTTTTATGCTGGGACTCAAACCTTCCAAAAAGTTGAAGTTTTTTGTCTCGTTGGGGACCATCAAGATGTTTTTAGGCAAATGTGGGATGAACCTTTGTGTTCTTTTTGCTCCATGGAACTCTCCCATGGATGCCATGTTTGACCAGCCTCTTTCTTATTGTTGAATCATGAACACTGATCTTAACTGAGCTGAACGGGACCATTTTGGAGGAAGCTCATATTTGTATCCATAATCTTGTGCTTTGGCCACTACCCACACTGCCTTGTGATTTAAGTGTGCTATACTTAAATAGCTATAGGTGTAAATATGAGAGTCTGTGCTTATCTGTCTCTCTGTGTTAGCCCTGTGATGAACTGACAACCTGTCAAGTGTGTACCCCACCTTTGGCCCTAACACAGCTGGGAAAGCCTCCAGCCTCCCTGCAACCTTGAATCTGATAAGCAGTTGAGAAAATAGATGGGTGGCAGACTGGATGAATAGATTATGTATGATAAAAACACGAGATTCATGTTTAAATGCTGCAGTACCCCAAGTGCTGATGTAACTGCTAATAGACCCTAGTAAGTAGCAGTCTTCAGGAATTGTCAAATCTAGACACAACTACATGGTGCTAATTGTTTTATTCTGTTTATTATAGTGAGTCTTGCACACAGCTGCAAGCTGCATTTGGCTCATTCCAAACAGGCATGTTTCGAACAGGCACTGCAGCAGTTTGTTTTACTCTAATGAGGGAGTCTGAACATCAAACAGGCGATATGTGAAGGTTTCATCTGATCACAACCTGATGAGCCATCATTCACAACAGGACTCATCCCACAAATCGTGCAAAGAGCAGTGAGAGTGCCGCATGAGAAAACCAGAGCAGCTCACGAGCAAAAAACAAAAACATGAATATACACTCAGTGAAATCTAAGTAGTAAACCTGCCATGTAAACTGCTGAAACTGTTCCCTGTGCTTATTTATTTTTAGAACATTTAGCAAGTTTTAGTCATAAAAGATCAAATGCTAAATCTGATTCTCTTTAACACATGGAGTCAACAAGTGTCAAGGTCAGAAGATGCCCAATATTAATACCAGCAATAGATAATGTGCAAGGAGAGTGCTGAGTGATTAAAAAAAGGAAGTTTAAGTTCTGGGTTACATGAAAAAAATATACGATCCTTGTGCTTCTCTAGCATCTGACCACATGTTCTCAGTGTCACTGTCAGATTAATTCTTAAATGTACAGTAAAACCATGTGTAGATGATGTCAAGTGCTCCTCAGTCGTGGTTCAATATACTGAACACTGCCAGTTCACCATAAATGAGGCCATTTGATGAGCTAAGTTTGGACACAAGGGCCTAATGGCTGTATTAAAGAGGAGACTTGGGAGGATGGATGGCCAGACATCAGTCACTTTAATCACCTTTTTCATTATTCAGTGGATGGGTGCCACCTGGTCATACATGAATGGTGTCAATGGGATCTGGAGTCTGAAGAAGGGTGAGACATACCTAACAGGGAGCTGTGGAGAGTCCAGTCCACAGAAACCTTTTATTTTTAGCAGCGGCAGGAATGCGTTTGTCTTGCTCAGTGACATCTTTGGAAATAAGGTCATTTTGTAATTCATTGAAGATTAAAGTAAAAAATCTGTTACTTCGAGTTCTGTGCTTTATGGTTTTTGTTGCCTGAAGCACTGGGGTCAACTGTGAACACTTAGGTCATACCTGAGTCTGAATCTACATCTAGTTTCTGCAGCAGAGATTATGACTCCTCTGCATAATAGCTTCCCTATCATAAAAGTAGAAAAAACATCAAAACTCACTAACTGCCTTTCTTTAAAGATGAACAGCAATCATGTTAAGCGTTTGTCTCCTTTGTTTTTTTGAAGGGCAGCAGAAGTAAAACTGACTTAAGCTCCAGTTTAAACATTTGAATTCTGGGTAAATGTCAGTATGCAAGAAAGGTAACTCATGCCTACGGGATGATCCACGCCCTCCCATTTCAATGCAGTCCTACCGTCCACTTTTCACAGGCGCGCACTACAGAGGAGATAAGAGAGAGAATAAGCTGTCAGCAGGCTGAGTTCACCAGTCCCCTCTATATTCCTCACATTACTACAGAGGGAACAATGTGTCTGCGGTGGCAGGTGGCCATAGTTCATAATGTGCTGATGCTGACCAAGTGTCAGTTTGATCCATGGGATTGGTGAGTGGGACGGGGCTGTGGCTCCTGAATCCTTAAGCAAGCAACTGTGTGGTGCTCCTGTGGGGACGGTCGGAGACATGATACAGATGAGACCGGCAACTATCTGCCTAATGGCAGACGGATACAAGGCAGAGAGGGGGGGAGAAGAGGGATGAAGAAGGAGAGAGACAGCATGCAGGACACATGAAAGGTTGAGTATCACATTTGAAAAAGGCACAAAAGCAGATACTGCACTTGTCATTCCGTGTTATTTGTCTTCATAGGCCAGTAACCCTAAAACTAATGTACTGTATCCATCCCACAAACAGCAAATGTTTGCGGGCCATTCCGTTTAAGGGCAGTCGTAACAGTTGATGTCGTATATTTAAATGCACTGCGGCGGCTGAAGCTTTGCATCACAAAAGCATCCCTTTATTTAGTGGTTACAAAGCAATCCTCAACACACTCTGCAAGAAATTTTGCAAAAATGTATGGCAATAAATTGGGCACATCAATTTAAGCTAGCAATGGATTTCTAAAATGCAAAAATGTAACATTTTAATTTCTTAGAGAGCTTTATGTCATGTCATCTTTGAGGATGTTATTGCACGCTGAGGTGGCTATTATCCAAAGGGGAAAATTAATATGCTTTTAGTAATTATGGATGGCCTAGTGATTTAAGATGCTGACCGTGTACCATCTTGTTCAAGCACGCCAAGCCGTCCCATAACACACAACCCCAGATAGCTGCTAAGTAGCAGACTTAGCAGCTATCTGTGGATGAAATACATATTTCACTCACAAAAACTGGAGCACAAACATACTGGACATTGTTTTGTCAAATAGCATAATTAAAAGACTCCAAAAGGCACCAACAAGCACAGTCGAGAGGTTTAATTCAGTAACTTAAATTGGGGGAGGTGAGGCAAAGCAGGCAGCCGTCAGCTAAAGCTCCCCTCAACAGTCTCCAAACATGAGTCATAATAACTTTACTCATATACCAGTTTTGACAGAGGAAACTTATCCATACAGAAACAAAGAAACATTTAGCTGCTGTTACATTTGAAATGGGACTATGTGGAGACTGATTTGCTTTTGAGGGTAGCTTCAAGTTGAAATTCCAGGAACGAGCACTTAATGGCTTAATTTCTCAGCCTCAGCGGTTATGGCATTGAGGGCAATGTTAAACTATTAAAGTGATACAAACAGCTCATACCAATGGTGGGCAGTGAAAATGAGGCATCTGTTCTCTGGCTGCAAAACACCACGAGCCTTACAAGATTCTTACCAATAAGGTAAAGGACTGTTTTTTTTGGTTTTTGAAGTTCATACAGATCACTGTTCATAAAGATTCACTTATTAGCTAGTAAGTTGGTGAACATAATGGAGGATTCAGTGTTTAAAAAGAAAGATAATTTCCTCAGGACTTATACAAATGTCAACAAAAATGGCCAAAAGAAACGTAACATCTATAAGCAGGTCTCCAAATTAATGATAATAATACTGCTAACTGCTAGATTTTTTTAATAAGCAGCTGGATAAATGGGGAGGTTTGCATCAGCAAGGGCATCCAATCCAATCTTTTCCAAATCAAATATGCAGATCATCGAGAATGAGATTTCTATACCGGATCGACTGGGACCCGGATTAACAACAATCGCCTCTGGTGCCGTTGGCCAGCAGGGTGCTGGGGGAAACTGAGCTACTGTTGGTGGAACACAAAGGACATGCAGAGGGTTGGCGTGACGGCGGAGGATGCTTAGAGGGTAGGGTGAGATGGAGGCAGATGATCCGTTGTTGTGACCCCTTAAGGGAACAGCCAAAAGAAGAAGAAGCAGCTATATCACCATGGATTAAACTGTGTTTGCAGTTTAATATGTGGTACCATCAAAACAAATGGTTAAACTGTTGACTGGACAGCTTGACTGAAGGGTCTACTAAAATACCATCAGTCAGAAAACATTTTATTTCAGCTGTTACTCTCTATAGCTGTGGTATTTTTTTGCATCTATGTGCAGAATTCAAACGATATACATGAACAATGTGTCATATACTTGGAGATGATTTGCAGAGACCACAGCAGGTTAGGTAGGGAGATGTACTTTTTAGCGCTGACACAAATAAACTGAACTTGGGGGTGGGGGGATCGTAGTTAGGACACAGTTGTTTACACAAACACACACACACACACACACAGACACACACACACCTTAAGGCAATGTCTGCAGTGAGCAATGAGCTGAGTGAGCATGATCAAAGCAACAAAGTACAGCAGAAGAGACGCACACACTCACACATCTTGAGCAAAAAAAAAAAAGTGTAACTCGCACACACATTGACAGAGCTACTTTATCAGTCCCAGGATCTGACTCAACAGCATTTACATATTCAACAAACTGTCACATCCACAAATGCATGCTGGAGCCCTGGGCATTTGTTTGAAATAGATTAATATATTAAGTGATGCATGAAGTATGTGCAGAGTGACAATAAATTCATTGTTGAGATGATTCATTGTCATCTAAACAACGCAAACGATAAGCTGTTACTGTGTTTGACTGTAGATCTAATAAAATATGCACTCGGTAAAGCTTGCTTGCGACATTTTTTTCAATTTTTTTGTTTGTTTGTTTTTTGTTTTTTTATTTAACACTCAATGGCTGGTCAATGAACCAGCAATAAACATCAGTGTTTTTAGTTAGTCAGTGTTGGAAAGGTCACATGATGATGATGATGGTAGATAATAGAGAAGGAGGAGGAAAAATCCCCAAATATTACATTTTTTGAAAATGTCTCTGTAGTGTTGTCTGAGTCTTTACCCTCCACAACATCCCTGACCCAGCTCATCAGCTCTCATTCCCCCTCCAACACATACATACACACACATACACACACACGCACACACACTTCTTTCATTTCCAAATGCGCTCTCTCTCACTCTCCCTCTTTCTCTCTTTTGGTCCCGCCATGCGATTTATTGCGCAGGGCAGGCAGACAGCAGAGAAACCTCCCTGTATGGAACGATCTGTCATCTCAACATTATCAGCCAAACACACCGCCTTCCATATTGTGCTACAAGGGCTTGGGCAAATTGCTATTTTTATGGGACATGATAAAGGAAATGCTACCTTATGTTCACATTTTTTACTGCCCGATGTTAGAGCAGGACATGCAATGATTCACTATATTGGAAAGTAGTTTGTGTAGTTTGTAAGGTGCGCGTGTGTATGCGTGTCTGTTGCCGGGTGGGTGGGTGGAAGGGTAGGAAGAGGGAAAATGAGCATTAATATGGCTGTAAAATTGTCAACCATTAGATAGTTCTATAGCTTGATTGTCATGTCAGTCATAACAGCAAAGAGGCACGTGAGTCTTGCACGGCTGGTTTTAATTAAATGAAAAATCAAGAGTGATAGATTCGTCTCATTTACAAATGGCAGCGCTACTGTATTTGGATTGTTTAATCTCAGTTTCAAACTGGAGCACACATTTGTATATATAAATATTTTTTTTCCTCATCTATTTAGGTCAGGTCCTGGTTGTCATATATCAGCAAGTTCAAAAGTCAGGATGGGCTAAAAGAGCAAAATAAAGAGAGGGCAAAAAGCAAATTTGAAGGCAACAAGCAAACCTATTACCATGTTCTGTGGGCAAGATGAGTGCATGTTGACTTCATCTGTCTGCTCTTTTTCTCCTCTCTCCTCTCTTCCCCTGTCTTTTCCTCTCCTTCAATCCTTCTCTCCCCGAGCCCTCGGCATGCCTGACAGCCAGCGCTGCACCAAACTGACAGGCCCTCAAACCGTGGCCAAGAAAGCGAGCGTTAATTAAGTCATTGCCGGACTGTAATTTCCTTGAGAAGTAAAAAAATTTCTTCACACGCGAAAAGGTTACCAAGACCTTTTCTGTGTCAAAATTACCATGCGTCATGAATATTAATGCGCTTAATGAAGACAACCTTTGGTTCATCAAGAATGTTCCAGTAGCAGGTGCCAAGCTGATAAACTCACTTCGTGAAGGCTGTTTTTTTTTTTCTTTTTCACTTTTTTTCTATTGCTTTCTTCTTTTTGCAGTTTTATGTCAGATCCTTAGAGAGTCAGTTATTTAAATCAACATCTTCCTATCAGAATTTTCCGGCTCACATGAAAACACATACACATTAACACACACAGCTTTCCTTTTATTCACTTTCAGGTGTCCTTGGGCTTGTCTCTCTGGCCTGCTGACTTTGGTTGTCAGATTTCCAGTAAAAAGATTGGTTTCAAAATGTTTATTCCTCAGTCTCAGTTGATTTCACACGTCCTCTTCTTTAGTCAAATGTCTAAAAGTTCAAATAAATTTGATATTTTCTTTAGCTGCTCAAGTTCAGTCAGGCCTTGTAGCAAGTTAATTATACTCCGTCCTTGACGTGTTTCCGACTGGCTTACTGACTTACTTTCATCACTAAAGAATGTTCAAATATTGTAAAACACAAACAAAAATGATTATGAGCCCAAATTTCAGTGTAATAATGGTTCTTTTTTTTTGGTTTTGAGGTTTTCTAAGAATGAGTCGGACAAAGTATAGTCATTAGTATTCTGCTGAAGTTCAGTGGTGATGTTATTAAATATTAGCATACAAAAAGGTATGTAAAATTGATGGGCCTATGGCACACTTGCCTGAGATGTGTACACTGAGCTAAGCCAATTACTCAGTCAAGGTTGACTGAATTAGCAACTTAGCTCATTGGCTACCTAGTAGAGCTGTTCCTAGTGATTACTTTTCTAGTTGTTTAAATAAGAGAAAAAGATTTGACTGGTCGGCTAGTCTAAAAGACACAAAACCCTCAGAAAACTTCCAAACATAGCATACTCTAATGGAACCAGTTACACACTGGTTAAACAAATATTTTGTATGTGTTTTTTTAGAAGCCACATAAAACCATTAATCACTTTGTATTGTGTGCAATATTGCAAACACGCACACACACACACACACACAGTGTCAGGTTAGCTTTCTGAGTTTGGCTAGCGTTAGCAGTGCTAGAGCAGTAGCCTTGGTGTCTTCCAAACCCCGGTGCAGCACGTAGTTACACCTGGCTTCAGTTGCTAAATTATATTCCAGTTTATTTTGACACAGCCGACATACAGCAATGAACTTAATTTTATATTCAATGTGATCTAAAATGAGCAATTAAGACCATGATCTCAGCAGGAAAGTGTTTGCAGATGTCTCAGCTGTAAAGACTGTATAGACTTCTATAGGACTGCAAGTCTTTTTGCAACTACAGCTGTTGCCATCCAGTGGCCTTCAGAGAGAATGAAGGTTAAAGCTTTTTTGCAATGTCTTCATTTTTTCCGACCCAAAAGGTATGTCCATCTTTTAAACTCTACGGTCCAGACCTGAACCCCACTGAGAATCTTTGGGATGTGCTGGAGAAAACTCTCCCATCATCAATAGTGGGAAATCTTGGAGAAAAATAATGCAAGAGATGCAAATTTTGTGACATAGCAAATAGCATGCTATCATTAAAGCTAAAGGCAGTCCAGTGAATATATGAGGCTGTGAGTATATGAGGCTTTTTTTTTTGGCAGCATATATACATGTAATATATACGTGGAAAAACTGAAATGTTTATGTGGCTATTTTTTTGTGTTGAAATGTTAATTTTCCCTCGTTTTTACTGACGCATGCTACTACTGCCAGACAGCGGCAGTAATGAACTTTAGAGCTATTTGCCAACCACAATTAGATATTAAAAAAGAGAAACTTCTGACAGTTAAAGCAAGCTATCACAAGCATACCGTGACTTTTGAGAGCAGTGTGTGGGTTTTGGGAAGAATGATCCAATAGTTCACACTGACTGTAAAACTGTATTTTTTCTGTCCTTGCCATTACTGTCCCATGTTCTGATTTAAAGGGCTTATTTGACTTATGAGGGAATACAGCGATTTGCACGGTTTGTTGATTTTTATTCAAGATACATCTTAACACATAACCAGACACATCCACTAGTTTGTGGACAGTGACTTATCACTGGCTTTCAGCATCTGTCATTGCCCACTTTATCACTGAGTGTCACTAGTAGCTGTATCAACACACATTTATTTTCAGTGATTTTAAAAATACCAGTCATTTATAAATAGTAATGGCCATGTTACATTTTACTAAGCAAGAGGAAGTCACCAAGTGTCATCCACAGAGCGTTTGATCTCTCAGCTCTGTGGATGAGCTGCCCCTGCACTCCTCCTCCTCCTCCTCCTCAGCCACGCCGCTGCCTATTATTTCAGTTGTGTAATTGAGATGCAGAAACATTGACAGAACTCATTTACTGCGATGGAGAACTGTGTAATGTGGAAGGGAACACAGATTATTACATCAACCCGCACACACAACAGCAGACAGATGCACATGGTTGTAAAAGAGAATGTAATTTGGCACCATGTTTCGAGAGCTTCTTAAATTGTTCTGCGAGGGTGTGAACTTGTAGCCGCGTGTGTAGCCAGGCGGGCAGAAGTGACCAGACGTGAAAACGTGTTGGGCGACTCCTTCCACGCGCAGTTAGAGTTTGTGCACAGGTGTTTATTATGAGAATCACACATCAGTATATGTGGTAGGGACTGGCTATTGAAATGGGATTACATGTTTATCCATCTGGAAATATCAACAGCATCTCTTGAATCTTCTTTCTGTCTCTCTTGAACATCATCCCTCCTCTTCTTGCGCCATCAGGATGACAGAGACGGTGGTTCATCCTCTTGAGACAAAGGACCTCAGTCACACACGTGTGGACACACACACGCACACACACATTTGCACACACACGTACACAAGAGCACCGAGGTCTGCTGTCATACACCTCTCATTAATTCCTACCTGTCAGCCGGCTCCCCCTACCGTATCGGCCCCCCGAAAGGTGACAGCTTTCCAATGACTGACAAAGGCTCTTTAGGTGATACAGAAGATCCCTAGCAACCGCTGGCTTCTGTAAAGTGCCCCTCAAATGTCACTTTTGCTGCTCAGAGACGTGCGCACTCACACACCCACACACAGTATTTTTAAAACAGAGGCCTGCTCTCAAGTCTTCAACCATCTTTGACATCCCGAGGCTATGGATGTCACAGAGGCCTCAGCTCTTAAAGCTTTTAACATCCGAGAGAGATGGCGTTGTTTGACAGCGCTATTGGTGGATGCCATTGTTGCGTGTCGTTTTCTCCCCAAGTGCATGGGATTTGCTTGTTTTTTCTGTTGTAAGAGGCAGATAAGGAAGAGCGAGAAACAGAACCAAACTTTCCCTCTGTGTCCATTCAGCTGTCATGAGTTGAGTGGCAACAGCAAGCAATATTGGTGTCGGCGCGCACTAGTTGGTAAGGGGTCAAGTACAGAGAAATGCTGGCTTCTTGTGTTGACGTCATTCAGCTGTCGAGGCTGATTCCATAGCGCAGCAGTGCCTGTTTCCAGCATTGTCTGTATTGCAGAGCTGATGATAGTAGGCAGAGGCATTTGAAATATATGACTATTGTAAAACTTCACACCTGAGACACTAGGAGGTGGGTGAGAATAACTGCTTTTGTCAATGCAGAGCGAGTGCAAGTGTGTCATCATAACAAACCAGGATTTATTTTTCCAACACAATATTAAACATAGTTTTCATCTGCTTTTGTGATCGTGGGTAAATGGAGATGAATGTATTATGTTATTATGGCTTTCAGACTGGACAGTTTGTCCACCTGCACTGCTGCAGACTTTCTCTGTATTCATCAAATGCTGCCATTTCCTCAGACATCACAGAGCTGCACACAGGGTGTCTTTGGAACAGGTAGACGGAGTTGATGTACTAGCTGCAGCCATATTTAGTGACGAGATGCACGTCCCCTTTTAAAGAGCGACGATGTCTGTGTTAGGAGACAGGAGAGATGGTAGTGGTATCAGTCACAGACTTTTCACAAGTTTGAGCTTTTGTCAAAGCCTTTACCATTAAATTATGTTAAGCAAGAAATCCCATTCCCAGAAAATATGGGCTTCTTTAGACTATTAGAATGACAAGAAAGTTCTCTGCTTGTTCCAGTTTGTTCCGAGCATTCTTTCCCTCATCCATTTTGGGTTTGGAAACAGAATGGTTTACGTAACATGAAATCTCTTATTGTGAATAAATATTTCCTACCATTGATCACTACAAAAAGTGAATTTCCCACAAGCACTTTTTTTTTTTCCCCAGGTTTGTAGTTTTGTTAAATCTAATGGCTAATAGCATTTTGAATTCAGCAACCAAGTTGTTGCAACTTGTTGCCCTAATCTCTTATATATTGGAGTTCAACCTTTAAAACGCCTGTCAGGCATGTTCATAATTTCTATGCAATCTGATCCACGACGTGCTGTTGTGGGAGAGAACAACGGGCATATCTGTGGAATTAAACTGCAAATAATAACATTTGTCACATGATTAGAACAGAGATTCATTCTCCTGAATCGGTCGAATTCTTACCCACTGAGTCAGACTCAGTGGTAGAGCGAGTTAATGCGACATCTGAAATTTGGGAAACGAAGGTTCACTGTATGTGGGTGCTCTGATAAATGGGACAAAATCTGACTTTATGGAAACCAAGCAGTTAATAACCACTATCCACTATTGTTTTTTGGGGGGAAATTAATTAAATGTAATGGAATAAAAAAGTTAAGCTTTGTGTTTCACACTTCAACAAAACTACATCATTAATGTGGTGTGGGTTCAAAAATGCCCCTTCACAGTATTTACCCAGCTTTTTTTTTTGGGTGGGGGGGCTAATTAAATGTGACAAAAAGTACTAAAGAGGCGTGCATGGGACTTAGGCCTTTCTGATTATTGTCACAGGTCCCTGCATCAAGGCACTGCGAGAGAAGAAGGCTTTTGGTGACAACACTATAAGCCTGTCGCTTTGCTAACATTTTGTATATTGAATGAGCTAAAGCTCCTGTGTTTAGGCAACCTAACTGTATAGACAGCAGACTGCAACAGTTCTATTGTGGATTGATGGTTACTTTACGATGTTTTTTGCAGCTAGGACAGGTGTTTTGTTCCCAGTACAAATGACAGAATGTATGAATTTGGAACAGCTTTGATTTGCTACTCTGACAGGTGTCGCAGGCATATAGAAGTGCCTGCAGAGGCTCATGGGTATAGCAGCATGTTTAAACAGTTTGCCGCAACAGCTGGCAGGAAAAAGTATGAGAAATTGGAGAAAAAAAAAAACATGAAGGCACGATAATTAAAAGTGATGACCTGAACGTGTGTCATCAAGTGGACCAAGACTTTAGAGAAAGTATTTTGGCTGCTCCAACTTTATCAAAGGGAAACTATACTATATACACGTGTCTCATTTGAGCAATATGGTTCATCAAAGCAACCCCCCCCCCCAAAAAAAGAGACTTAACTTTTAAATTAAACTTCACAGAGCTGCAAAATTAAAAAGTAGTACACGAGCAGAAGGGTTGCAAAGCACCAGCATCAGTGCTGCATTCGCTGCTGAAGTTTAAAACAGGAAGTATGTCAGAGAGTGAATGAGGTAGAGAGCGCGAGCTTATCAAATTAACAAATCTTACACACTGTGACTCAAATGAAAATCACAACAGGATGCCGGCACCTAGAGACAAAAAAGGCGCTGCCCTGTACGCTGTTCAGCAAAACTAAACTGGACGCGTTTGTGCGATTCAGAGGCGAAACCCTGATGGTTATATAAGCCAAGGAGTTGATTTGTACACTGGTGAATTCTCAGTGAATTTACTTTGTTGTCCTATTTGTTTTTGCTGCACTAGAGCAACTTTTCATCTGCTGCAAGCGCGAAATTGAACTGATATAAAATTGATACTTGTTTTTTGCTAGATCAGTGAAATTTAGCCAATAAAAGCTCATATTCTTAGCCTTTGGCCTCCACATTTAAGCAGCTGGTCAAATGCTGTTTTTACTGATTTTCTGTGTAACATCACCCATGTTCAAGGCTTATTCTGAGAGTGATGAATGTGTGTACATTATAGTTGCACTAAACTAATATATAATGATAGTCACATTCACCATTTCGTATGTTTACTGAATTTTAGAGCTTGTTAAACACTTCACGTGACTCTTGAAGCCTGACACTGTCATTCTTCAAGTGGAAATCTTAGCAAGAAATAAATGAGTAAAAGCAGGTGCTGCTAATAAGAAAAAGTGCACCACAAAGCAATTATCACGAGAAATGAAGCAAAATGATTTCACATTCTTATGCGCACAGCGGATGTCGTGAAGGTGGAAATTTACCCCATCAGTAAACCAGATGATTACATTAGTACAACCGCACAACCACAAAGTGACAAGCGCTCAGAGCAAACAGTCACCTTCTGCACCGACTTGGGTGGATTCATCATGTGGCCGCATGGTTTACATGTGAATAAAAATAGTGTGTGCAGGTGCAGATTTGTAAGATGCCTGCCTTAAAAATCCTCATGGCTGCAGCAGTGAAAATAAGCTCTTGATATGAAAGATGTGGAAAGGTTTGCATCATTTGTTTTTCAAAATGTTTTTAAATGCTGTATTGCGATCTTAAATATCGCACTACATCTGTGCTTTTATCTTTTTGCGGAGTAATTCTCCGCTTGGGAGTCAGCAAAGTTGAACTTTGAACCGCGTTACAAGATGATCACGGTGATTCCCCCAGTTTTACAATATCCCCGTCTGTGGCAGCATCACCCTTTAAGAATGAGGGAAACAATGTTGAAAATATATGGCTCAAGGTTTCCTGCAGAAATTAATTATGTAACCTATTGTAGCATACCTCCAAAGTTCACGGTGCATGAAAAACTTAATATGCATGGCCTTCACCTTTACAGGCTCATAAAATTGTAGAGTTGTGCTTAATTTTTTTTTTTACAGTGTGACAGAAATAATTTATTAAGACCGGCATATGATAATAACACTCTGCATGGGAGAGATGTTAAAAAGTTGGGTTCGATGTCCACTCACACAGCCACAGAAAGGTCAATAATACTTTTTAATACGCCTCTAATGATATTCATGTTCGTAGTCATCACCTTTAAATTGGATTTTGTGGCTAGCAAAGGAATTAATTCTGCTGTCTAAAAAAAAAAAAAAAAATAAAAATTTATTTTTTTTTTT
>VUQJ01016461.1:9098-21931 GCA_015108635.1 Andinoacara biseriatus | reverse complement strand
CCCCCCGATTCCTTTTTTTTTTTTTTTTTCGTGGCGTTTATCTGCTTCTTACGTTGTGTAATGTCGCTGCTATTCAAACGGCAACACGTTTTTGTTGATGCATTTCTGTGAGACTGTGTCCTTGGTGATAAAAATCTTTGCAACAACAAATACCAGCCCATAAATCAGACAGACAACACACCGAGCCAGAGGAGGAACAGCCACAACCACAACAGGTGTTAAAAGGAAACCATTTGTCTTCCTGTGAGGGTGGTTTTACAGCATGTGTGTGTGTGTGTGTCATAATACAAGGCTATATTTGTGATCAATCTCTTTTTTTCTTTGTTTGTGAAGCTACTGCAGACCCCGTTTGTCTGCTCAGGCGTCTATTTTAAAACAACAAAACAAACAAAAGTATTTTTATATAATACAGAAACAATGTTGACTGCTTTGTGAAATTGCAACATAACACACACTGCCTTAGTGGACCGGGACGTGCAGATGTGCTTAGTTATCTAGCAAACGTGCAGGCTGCACACTGACTTCAAGCCTGTTGATCTGCCTCATTTGTATGTCCTGCATTGGAACAGACTCGCTCTTGCCAGTGTGAAAGAAAAAGGAAAAAAAAGAAAAGAAAACGTTAAGAAAACAATTGCGCCAGTGAGTTTGAATGGATGTCAGCCAAGCGTCTCAGACACCTGGGCTTGGACCAAACAGCTCTCCCCCTGTTGGAGGGAAAAGACCCACCGCTATGGAGGTCACAGCCGGTCAAAGGCATCTGTGACTGAACACAAAGATATTCTGACACAGCTGAGCGCTGCCGCTCGAGGTTTTATTAAAATGCCTCAACGACCGTCTCAGCCCACCCCCCCTTTTTTGTTGATGAATGTTGCAGCGCTGTGAGATCAGCAGGGGCGGTGCTGCGGATCACTTGTTGCCACCTCATCTAAACACTCGTATCCTTCCTGTGATCAGGAGGAAAAATCCTGATATTTTGCATTTTCTCAACAGCTCGTCAACGTCTGCCAAGTGCTCAGTGCTGCGGTGCTATTACACTCCACTTCACGGAGGTCGCCTGTCAATCAGGCACCGCGGGGAGGTCTGCGACATCCGACGTTAATAGAGTTCGAGCCGTGCACTCAGGGACCGTCATTACTCCTTTTAATGACTCAGTTCCTTTCCCGTTTATTCCAAACAAGTTGGAGGGAGGAAAGCATCAATACTGAGCATCTGCGGGTTTTTCCAGGGAGAGAAGCCCTAAAAGCAAACTGAAATTTCCTATTTGCTTAGTTATTAGCAAAAGAGAGTAGCAAAACAAACATTTATTTGTAAATAAAAATACTCAGTGACTGCTCATTTGTGAGGCCTGCGGTGATGTGTACCCTTTTTGTCTTCACTCCACACAACACTGACAATCTGAAGTGAAGTTTCAGGGAGCCGAACTCCTGCCGAGGAACCCGTTTTTCTGGTAATAGTTAAAGGGTTCATCTTGTTAGCCGTTTCCAGCCGTCTTCAGCTAAGGAGGGGGGCTGCTTAGCTCTTATCGATCATTCACAGGTCATGTATCTGACACACTTAATATTGTTTTCTTTAGCCCAAGCAGTCAAAAACAGCTTTTTCTTACAACAACCAGTGCAAAAGCCCAGGTCTCCATTCTTATCCTCTCCTTCCAAACCATGACTGGCTAACTTGTCATTCCTACCTGGGAAACAAGGTGGGAACCAAGCATAACTGGAAAAAGTTCCTCTGTGACTATGTGACATTTTCTGAAAGAACCAAGTGTGGCGAGTGTTACCCCAAAGTAACTCGGAGTGCTCGGATCTTCCTGAAAAGACAGTTTTATTGCAGCGATGTACTGAAACATGTGCAAACACAAATGGAAATCAGTGTTAGGTGCATATGCAGAAAAACCTTGGAAGAGCTTCAGAAAAGCCTGGACAACTATTGCAAGAGAGTGGCTCAAGACTTTTGCACATTAACTTTAAGTCTCTAAATGAGACCATCAATAAATGAATGGCAAACAAAAAAGGCTTTCAGAACTTTTTCTATTTCTTTACTAGATTATCTGAAGTGTTACAGCAAAACCTTCACATGTCTGAAGACTGTAAAAGGAAATCTAATGATGGTGGGTTCAAAGATTAAAAGCAGCATTTACCATGAACTGGATACATTTTCAGAGTTTGAGGCCTGTGTAGAATAAGGGATGAAACACGAGCAAATATATATTTGTATTCATTGTTGACTAAATGAGCAGAAAGAAAAAAAAAAGCATTGCCCCTACAGCAAGAAGCCTCATTCTGGAATGAAATATCTACAATTAAAAGAAGAAGAAAAGAGCAGTGAAATCTGAGAGGCCTTCTTCTTTTCCTTTTCTTTCTTTCTTTAAAAAAAAAAATTAAGGTACAAACAAGGCCTGGAACCGACTTCGTGCATCTGACAGGGTGCGATAAATCCTCCAGGTCTTTTCCTGTCAGGGCTTGATCAGAAATAGAAAAAAAAAAAGAGGAGTAGCATCACACCTTCTTTCAGAAGCAAGTTAAGCCCTTCTTCTCCTTCTTCATGACAGCACTCCGATTACAGTATCGAATGCTGCTTCTGTTTGGAGGAGTGATGGCAGAGGTGAGGAAGGAAAGCCAGAAGCAATTTTCTGGGATGGGTGTGAGTTAAAGGTGTGTTGAGGGTGGAAAGTTTAGTGGGAAGCTGAGGGTTGTGAAACCAGATGTCACTCCAGGCAGGTAGGAAGACAGGTGAGTTTAACAAGCTTCTACCGTTGAGCAGACAATTACTGTGACCTCTCAAGTGACCTCCACACCTCCTCCTCTGACATCCTTCCTCCATCTCCTCTCAAACAAGTTTGAAATCCCAAGAATGTAATTAAAGTCAAAGCTTCAAGCAGCCACACTGCCAGGACCGAGAGGACCGAATTATGCTTGAATGCATCCGTTCTGTTCATTACTTTTAAAGTTACGTGCACCATATTTGATGCTGTAATATATTCACCATAAAATGTAAGTTCTAGTGGTTTAATTGTGGGAGAAATGAGATCATAATCAGGTGACCCATCTGCACCGGAATGACTCCACACTGATGGAAAATGTCTCAACATGCAAAGTGCTCTTTTGGATAAACCTAAAATTTGCAAGGCCAGTGCATGAAGATGATGAAAGACGATTATGACTGCAAAGCCTCTGTACAACCAGTAGATGGACTGAGCTGAGCCTAAGGAAGTGAGAACAGGAGGAAGGGTGGAAAGGCAGCGACAGCGTGAATGGAAACTTGATGTGGACTCTGCTTAGTCACGTCTAGCTTCAGTAAATATCTTGCGATTGATTTATGAGGCTCCTTCTTGTCCAATTTGGTCCTTGGCAGCATGAGCTTGATGCACTGCTGACCAGTTATATTTACATATTTCTAATGGATGATTTCATGTTTGAAAGCAGCACAAATGAATATCTGTTGATTTATTTTTCATTGCTTTCTCAGTTTCTGTAAACTGTGGTGACTGACGGGAGTGTGAAGCAGGAAACGTTTCAGGATTTATGGGAGCGCTGCACGCAGGTGAAAAGCAGTTGGTACCAATTTGTTTTGGGTTTTCTTTTTTTGAAGATGAATCTTTCAGCGTGAAAACTGTAGTGCAAATGTTTTATTAATATTCTTATAAATAGAGAGCTGGTCAAGCTGCCAGCAATCAGCAGTTTAATGCTGTATGGATGAACATTCAAGTCTACATTTACCTGATTTGCTGCATTTCTCCACTGAAGCCTTTTGCTTTCCAAACGTCAGTGTTGTTTCTTATCTTCAGTATTGTGATGCATGCTAACAGTATCCCGTTTCCTCGCAAACTTCCCCTCGCTGATCCGGGGAGTCTAAAGTTTCATTTAATCTAACTTCATCTATAGTGCTGGTATGTAAAATAAAATACATGCAATGCTGAGGCCCAGCTTTCCCCACCTATGAACTCTTATCAGCCTGACTGTGGCATGCCTTTGAATTTTTGTGTGGTTTCAAGAGCTCAGCGGCAAGTGACTGCAAACCTCCATTCCTCAGATGAGACACTATCCCAGAAGCCCCGGCGTTAAACACAACACCTGATAGCAGGGGATTGGTTTCCTAACTGCATACCTCCTCCAGGTGTACGACTGTTTTAAGCTGATTTTTTGGGTGGGGGCTGACAAGTCGGCATACAGGGCGAGTGCGTTTGCTTTCAGGACATGAGGGGGCTCCACAGATGACCTCAAACTGCACTCGAGAGAGTCATAATGTCAAAAGAAGAAACAGATCCACTCCGTAACGTCACTGTCCTGATCACGCTTCACTTTAACCTGGACAACAGGGTGAAAGAAACGGTCCAGGGTGGATCACCTGCTCTAGGTGTGGTCAGCTCATTTTCAGAATTACAGTATTTTTCACAATATTGGTTAAAATTTCAGAGTCAAGTGAAAAATGCTCTCTGTCGTTCTGAAACCAAGAGATTTTCGGGATACAACAAACAATGAGAAAAATAGCAAACCTCACATCTGATAGATGAAAATGTTTGGCCTTTTATGCCTGTTAAATGACTCACTTCATAATATTTATCAGTCCAGATCAAGCGTTAGGCAGTGCTCGGTTCATGTGATGTGATGTCCAAGCGCAGCGGAAATCAGATGTTGTTTGCAAATGTTCCACACAGTGAAACTGACAGGCCGAATGAGATAATTGTTCAAACATGGGGATAATATAATCCATCCATCCATCCATCCATTTTCCGCTTCTTCTCAAGGTCCAGAGCTAACAGTCTAAGCAGAGACCCCCAGACCTCCGTCAGCACAGCTACTTCCTCCAGTTCTCTGGTGGCACACTGACATCTGATTTCTCCAGAGTGTCCTCAGCGTCTTCTCGGATGGACAGAGTTGAAACATCTCAGGAGGCATCCTAGTCCAATGCTCCTCACCCGGTCTGAGCTGAGACACCCTTTGGAGGATATTTATATCTGCAATCTCATTCTTTTGGTCACTACCAACAACTTGTACCTGTAGTTGAGGATGGGAACACTACCCCAGCCCCTCCAGTCCATGTGCAATAGTATCTTTGCCCCCATGCATTGGCGTGTGAGGATGCACGCCAATGTTAAATAAAGCATGTATGAATGTGTGTGATTTGGGTGAATGAGACTGAATGAGTGTGTTGGGCGCTCAAATTGAGTAGAAAGGTGGTATTTAAGAAGCAGTCCATGAACTCCTTTCCACTTAGGGTGGTTACTCACTCCAATCCAAGTGTGAGCACTCCACCCTTCCACCCTTTTCCACCTGAGAACCAAGGTCTCAGGCTTGAAGGAGCTAATTCTCATCCCAGCAATTTCACATGCTGCTGAAAAACCACCTGAGTGCAAGCTGGAGATTGTTGCTCAATGAAGCTAACAGGACTTTATCATCCATAAAAATCATACATGAGATCCCAAGACTTCCGAATTTCACATTAATATCCTCAAATTCTCCTGACACTGTCTGGACTTCATGTGTGAAAACAAGTTTTAGCACACTGGACACTTCAGTTACAGTTACTGGGCGATATATCGATTAAAAAAAAAATTTAATGTATTTTCATACGCGATATAAAATGAGACGATATCGTTTATATCGATATAGCCTAGGTGGCGTTACAATCATACTTGTAGCTCCACTAGTTGACCGTTCCAACTTAGTAACTTTGTTGCTAGATTTAGCGGCTTTTCAGACCCGCTGGTGACCAAAAGCCACTAGTGACAAATTTAGTGATTTTTTTTTCCGGTGAGCTCAGAGAGTTTTGGAAACCTGTGTTTTGGTGTACATACAGTCTTCGTACTGCGTCCGTTCGTACACTTTGGCAACGCCCGGAAAGAGTCCCTGGCTGCAGGTACGAGGGCGCCGCAAGTCACGTGACCTTAAGAGCGGAAGTGCCGTGATACGTCAGCGCATTTGTCTTCGGATTTACTGAGCAGGCTAAAATCCTGTCTGTCGCAGTACTGGATGTACAGGAGTACACACAGGAGGAAGTACTTTCCAGTGAAGCAGACTTCACCAGACTGGCTTTTTAAAGAATAAATCACCCTTTTGGTATTTTTGCTCTGGATCTTTTCTCTTTACATTTTAACAGCACAGCTGTGAGTCTTTTTATAGAGGAAAAAAAGCATTCATGTATTTGAGGAGCTTTATTATTTAAATATGCCGATAGTTGATTTTTGAGCAATTTCTCATGAACATCTACAGCTGAATGTTAATAAAAACGTCTGTGTGACATTTGGGACATGTAGCTTTGACTCTGAAGTGCCTTTTTTTTTTTTACCTCTTGGGAAGAAAGAATATCAAGATATAGATCGTATATCGCCATTCAGCTAAAATATATCGAGATATTACTTTTGGTCCATATCGCCCAGCCCTAGTTACATGTATCTCAAATTACTGCTAAAGAAAAAAAATGCATGTTTTTAATGTAAAGTAGATAATGTGATTTGTCCTTAATAATAATAGTTGACCAACTTTTGCAGATAAAAGTGTGCAAAAAAAGTAAAAAGTAGTTTTTGAGGAGGTTTCAGCATCCGTATATTCAGCTCAACTGTGCTAACAATGAAACTGTGTTTCCACAACTGCCACCAAAAAAAATGTAATTTTCAAGCCTGTCAGGTGACCAGAATTTTATTTCCCATCATGTTTGTATATTTTCAAGTCCAAATACAGCAAGGCTTTTGGGTCAAATTTGATACGTTTTCTTTTAAACTCTGCACACTTTCTTAGGACTTGTGAGTTATTAGTGCCATGGAGGAGAGCTGCAATTTCTCTGCTCAAGACAATGTGAATCACGCGGGAGACAAATGCAGGGAGACAAATCTGTAAAACAAAGAAGCGTTTGTACGATTGCTCCCAGTCTGACGTGAGATCACGAGGGTGCAGCGCAGTCACAGAGAAGAACAGTAACATCTTTCTGCAATGCAGGACACAACGCACAACTTCTTATAAGGCGTCAGAAGCATTAAAAAACGGTGGTGCAAAACAAAAACAGTGCACACGAATTTCTCTGAGCTCACCTCTGCTCCAGAATACTTGTTGGTCCGAGTCACCAGGTCATCAAGGGACACATTCTCAGCCACGGGCATATTCCGAAACTGGAGAGCAAAGATTTCCTTTCGGGTTGGTGCGTCCGGAAGCGGCACGTAGACAATTCGGTCGAGGCGACCCGGACGCATCAGAGCCTGTGGGACAGAAAGAAACGAGAATGAAGCATCATTGCTTTATTTTATCAGCTCTTCCTTTGTATGTAGCCACCAAAATCCTGTCAGGTTCTGACCTTTGACTTCATTACTGGTTGCTTGCCGCAGTGGGACTCTAGAAAAAATAGTTTGGTCCACTCCGGAATTGATCGCCTCTTTAAAACAGGACCACGAAGCAAATGCCTGAGATACAAACTGTGAAATTTAAGTTTTCCACTTCTGGCAGTCAGCGTGGAGACAATCTCCCCGTTATCTGATGAACCCTCCACTTCACACACATCACATCTCCGTGACCCCCAAACAGTCTTTGAGTACCCAAAGCTGCCACTGTCTCGCTTGTCAGACGTCATTAAGTGGCGGGCGCCTCTCAAACTCAGACAGGCCGACAGACTGACAAACATGTCCTGCCTCCATCTGCAGCCGTGACGAGCTGCAGTACGGTAACACAAGCCAACTCTCTGAGTGTGAACCGGCATTTATTGTTAGCAATGGACTGAACTGTAAACAGAAAATGAACATCAACTGAAACTCAGAGTTTCTTTGTTGTTATTCGCCCAAGAGTCAGAGAGTCCTGGAGGCCCTGGCTGCGAGCCAGACAGGCCACAGCGGGGCCAGACTCGGGCCTGTGGAGCCGAGGGAGGAGATACTCACAGATGCAAGCCATACAGGAGGCTGTGTCAGGAGTGATCAGTGAAGGTTGGAGGGGCCGGACGAGCAGTCTCTGGACTGTTTACATACCACTTTTCTACTTCTGCTGCATCTTGTCCAGTCTTCTACATGCATGCTACGAGTTCAGCTGAATCACAGAATTCACCCAAATGCTGCTATTTAAGTTTACTACAAAAGTTTGCATAGCCTACATCCCATAGTTAAGAAAAAGGGGAACTTTAGGTGGATACAATCTTTCAAACGGCAACTTAAATAAAAAAAAAAATTACTTGTATCCTTGGAAAGCAGGAACTGTGACAGAAACCAGCAAGCAATCTTTTCCATCTTTCATTCGAAGACCACCTGCTTGATAAGTATCCTGGAGGAAATTTCAAGTTTGGAGCTTTGTTTTACGGTTTCCTATATTTCCGCTCTGGATAACCAATTCCAGTTTACTGGGGAGATGGACAGCATCCCAAACTTTTATCTATTGGTTTTCCCGTGTATGTGCACGGAACACGAGAGGACAGAAAGTGGAGACAAACGTTAGCTTTAGGTATCCACAACAGAGTTATGGGTGACAAAGGAGCGATGCATCATGACAGCAAACGTTCTCGTTTTTCAGGTCTCCTGATTGTAACGGTCGTTTCCAGAGTGGTGGGTGGCTATCTGTGACACCACTGTAACAAAAGGGAAAGAGAGGAATAACATCGCTATCATTCAAAGCAGGAAACGGTGGCTGTTGCGGTGACGTGCTGGGAGATGGATGGGCGGGTGGCTGGAGGGCTGCAGTATTAAATCAAAGTTGTAAGGGCTTAAGGTTTAATAAGGTGCATCTGGCAAAGCACTTATAAAACAGCACCTGTGGGATCACGTTTGTTATTATGCTTCTTCCTGCAGGTTAACGGATATTGTTGGTACAAACCTGTGTTTAAGAGGTGAGCTGGTTGTAGTGGGAACTTTAGTCTGCGGTTGTTTGTCACAGCAAGTCGAGCCTGTTGCAGCACAGAATATCACATTATGCAGAGGACGTGCCAGGGACACTTCCTGAGTTGTTCTCCCTGGAAGTATCTGGTGGCTGCATGCCAACACAAACCTGCTGACCCCTGGCTAAATAACTCATAGTCACTCCCACACACGCTGACAAACACATGCGCATACGCAAGCATGCATGTATGCACACATACATTCCAGTAAACTCTCCTCGGATGGATCGGTTTAATTTCCGATCCATTTTTCTAGTGCAAATACACCGCTTTGCACTTTATCAGCTATTAATTCTCTCCACTCGCATAATGGAGAAGTGCCTGCGGCTTCCAGGCACTCGGGCTCCAAGGCGTTCCAAGGCGCTCCCAAAAAAGCAGAGTCGACCCTCAGCTTTGAGACTGCTAAACTCATCTGACTGCCCTGTAGGGAAAGAAAGGCTTTTTTTTCTTTCCTCCCAGCAAGAGCAGGGGGCCCATCCATCACTTAACAAGATATACTTCCTGTTCTCAAGGATCCGGGGGAGGTGGTGGTGTGGTGGAGTAAGAGGAGGAGGAGGTAAAGGAGGGGGGGGGACCCCAAAAGACAAATACTTGGCTTGGCATGTCGGGCAAGCGTTGACGGGCTCTTTTCGTACCGGCATCATTCCACCTGAAGTCTTGGCTCGACTGGCAGAAGGCAAGAAAAAAAGGGAAGTAGAGGAGAGAGAGGGGGACAAAAACAGACCGGGGGACTCAGACAACCCACTTGAAAGGACAGGAGGACCAAAGCTCTGCAAACAAACACAGACAAGTGGTGTGGGAGACGGCAATCCATTACAGACTAACCCGAGCAGGATGAATTCTCTGCTGTTCTAACATGAGTCTGCATGACGGATTGCATCCACCTTGTTGCACCACTGACATGATAGGCATCATTACACATGAGCCATTAGCAATTAGAAATGCCCCCAGGTAAGAAATGCCAACCAGCTTTAAGTCAACACAGAAGCACATAATGCAGGAGAGTGTGCACCGTGGGCCGCACTCGAGCAAAACCTACGTTGCGACGTTGAGGAACCTAAACTGGATCAGTCAAGCTGATTAAAAAAAAGAACACAAAGAAAAGAAAAAGAGAGAAAAAAAACTCATCCGCACTCTCCGCGCCAAGTTTCACTGCCGATAACAACAGTAATCATTCCGAGGCACTGCGATCCTCCACAAGAAGTGATTACCCCCTAATGACAGACGACTTCCTATCTGCGAAGGCCAGTACCTCTCCTTAACCAACGAGGAATGCTGGGAATCTTTTCCTTGGAGCGTTGTTCCTGAGCACATTCTTGGCCAGCTTGAATCTGACCCGCTCTGAGCGATGTCTACAAACTGTTTACAAATGGACGCCCCCGCAATTCAGGTGTCTCGTTCGAAGATTGTGCGGCTAAATCAAGATCAAGATCTGCTTTGTTACTCACACCGCCTTCAGATCTAATGAAAAACACCACGTTCGTGAAACTGAACATCATGACTAAGTTCTTCCCTGCACATCTGGTGTTTTCTCTCTTTTCTGAAAAACTCTTTTTGTTGGTGCTTTTTTTTTTTTAAATGTATAGCATGATAGCAGGCTGCATCAATGAGAGGGTTGCCTGAGGAGACACGAGTCGACTTTGCAGCCTGCCTGAAGGCATTTGCTGCATGTGGCTTCTTAACCTGTCGGTCTGCAATCCTTAGAGGCCTCGATGAGTCACACCGACTCGGAGATGGGCCACCGTGGATTTATTCAGAGCACACACAAAACAAACAAAAAAAAAAATGCAGAAAGCACATGGGAACAGAGAGCTCACAGAAAGGTCAGATTCGGTAATCTTAGATGCAGTGCGCTTACTGAACACTAGAAAATGTTGGTGTCACAGGTATTCTTAAAGTCACTGAAACTAACTAAAAACTCAGACGTGGCTCACTGGATGTCCCGTCCTCTTTAGGAAGAAGCTGATTTACAAAGACCCAGCTCATGAGCCATTTCCACACTTTTAGAGGGAGTCTCCTTTCACCGACGACAGTCCTACTGAGTCACACCGATTGTGCAACATGCATGAGTGCAAGCCTGCATGGCATCTTTGTTTCTTCCGTAAAATGTATTATGTTTCGATTCTTCCACTACATCAAACATGCCCGTCATTAATCAAAGCGCATTAGCTTTCACTCGCTAGCATACGGAAAGTGAAGGAATTCAGCCTGGGTGTGTGGCCTGTCACATGCAGCAGCAAGTCATTAAAAACACTGCACCAGTGTTTTGTGCAGTGCGAAGATTAAGCACCTATAATCTCAAGTTACTGCACTGATTGCTTCAGGAGTTATTGTTTTATTATTGGGAATATTCTGTTATTCAACTTATGATAGAAGGAACTGGTGACTTTTATATCTGTGGATATCACTTGGATATTCCTTCCCACTGAAGTGGCCTCATTGTATAAAAAGCTCTCGCAGTTTGTGACAACAACCTTGAGCTTCATTTCATCACTCTGATTTATGTCAGAGCACCAAACAATCTTCTGTTTTTTCCAATTCTTTCAGTTCACGCAAATCAGATTCATATCTACGGAACATTTTGTGCCGCACATCCTTTTACGAAGGCGACACAATTCTGCTGCCTTCAGAGGGACACTGGACCTTCTTTATGTCTCGATTTTGACGCGAGAGAGGATCAGAGGGAACCCGAGTGGAGAGGAAGAGAGAGCCAATCAGGGAGAGAGGGGAGGGGCCTGCGGAGGGGCGAGGGATGAGAGCGACAGAGGAAGAAAGTGAGTGAGCACGGAGAGAGAGAGAGAGAGCAGAGTTGGCACCCAGTCAAAAACATGAGAGGCTTTCACTCTGGATTTTGCCCTTGAGTCAAACTTGCATCCGGCAGGCGAGGCCACCGCGTCCAAGAACCAAATAACTCTGCCGCTGTTAACCCCCTGCTGTCCCGCATACTCCGCACAGCCAGGAGCAAGTGAAGATTTAGAGTTTTAAAATAAAGTCTAAACCATGCAAATGAGTGAGATTTTCTTTTAGGGAAAAAAAAAAATGCATTTTTGGCACAGTGGAAGGCACATTTTCAAACTATTCAAATTATTTCACTCCAAAATACAAGTTACATGCAAGTGCTGGGCCTTTTCTTCAAATAAAGGATTCCACAGCATTATAACTGGATACATTTTCAACAAAGAAGATACTCGGCACGAACCACTAAGATAAGATAATATTTAGGAGGAATTGGATCAGCGGATCGTGACACCGAATGGGAGTCATCACTTCAGCCTAGCAGAAACTTTTCTGAATGACATTTACATGTAAAATCAAAAGTGATTACAAGTGAAATGCTGAGAGAAACAATGCGCTGAGCCTACAAGTGTGTAGAAAATGGGATCTGTTTAAAGTCTGCATGACTGACGGCATTTCTGTTCAGGAACGTCTCTGTGCTCCCAGATTTCAGGAAATTCAACTAGTTTGCTGTTATTATCATAAGAAATGAGTGACCAAAATATTCCTGAACACATAAGCTGCTGATGTTCGTCCTGGAGCGTCAGCACAGTCGCCTGTATGTGAGTGCATGAGAGGTTGTGTGTGCACGGCATTGTTGAGCACAGTTATAACACAATCAGATGTCACACCTCTTTTACCTTTTATGTGTGTGTGTATGTGTGTGTGTGTGTAATCATATGGAGACCAGGTAAAGGGGCTGAGAAGGGAGGAAGGGGAAGCAGCAGCTGTGTTGCTGCTCCTTTTGGGTTTGGAGGGTTTGGAGGGTGAGGATGGGGGAGGCGCCGGCCTTACACCCCCACAGCCGCCCTGGAGGCTGCAATAAAGTTCGTGATTGTGTCAAAACAGCACAAAATGGGCTAGTCCCCACAGCTCAATGAAAACAAAAATGGCCGAGAAAACCCTTCATTTTTTATACTATTTTGAAAAGCTGTAGGAAGTCAGAGTAAATGTGTGTGTGTGTGTGTGTGTGTGTGTGTGTGTGTGCAGGGGGGAGGGGG
>VUQJ01016459.1:2978-13188 GCA_015108635.1 Andinoacara biseriatus | reverse complement strand
CACTCAACTTGTCATCCTTCTGACTCACACTTTGAGGCACCTATTGGCCCAGCATGCTGGATCACACTGACCTCTCTCCATTGAACCATTCGAACATGAAAACATTTATTTATTTATTTTCACATGCACATCTGTGGGGTAGCTGGGGAACAACAAACTGGGGCCTTGAGGCTGGAGATGATACCAGAGGGGGACAGAGCTAACAGAAAACACTCCAAAAAGTCTAAATCAAGATGAAAGGGTTTCATAAACAATCCGTGAAGCTTCACCGTTTTCACTTTATTATTTAAAATCTAAATATGTTTTCATTTACAAACCTGTTCAACCTGCTTTAAAATGAAAATGATGTCCATCCAGATGAATTCTTTATAACATTTTCAAAAAAAACAAAAACAAAAAGAAGAATTTTAAATTAAATTCTGGATTTAATGGGGTGCCAATGAAAAGAAGCCAATATGGGTAAAATATGCTCTTTTTTTCTAGTCCCTGTCAGTACTCTCACTGCAAGGAGCTTTTAGGACAACCTGATAATGAATTATAGTCCAAGCCCAGAAGTAATAAATGCATTAACTAAGGTTTGTAAGGCCGAGTACAATAACTTCAGTTTTATCTTAATTTAGGAAATAAGAAAGGAAATTAGAGGTCATCCAGGTCTTTGTGTCTTTAAGACATTTCTGCAGTTTAACTAATTGATGTGTGTCATCTGGCTTCATAGATAGATAAAGCTGAGTATCATCTGCATAACAATGAAAATGTATACTATGCCTTCCAATAATACTGCCGAAGGGAAGCATGTATAATGTAAATAGAATTGGTCCAAGCACAGAGCCCTGCAGAACTCCATAATTAACCTTCGTTAAGCACAGAGCAAGCACAGAGATGAGTCTACTATCAGAGGCCAGAAGAAGATCATCTATAAACTTCACTAATGCTGACTCAAACTCTTCAAATAATCCGTTTCTCTGCAGATGATCAGTTAGCTGTTTAACAACTACTCTTTCAAGAAATTTTGAGATCGGAGGCTTTGCACTGCAGCACTGGGCTTGGATGTGCTGGAGTACACAGGAAGAGGAGGGTTGGTTGTAGAAAATATTAAGGAGAAAGAACTGTGATGAGAAATCACAAGACGAAATACGAAAGACGTTGAGATGGAACTGATGCTCGTCGCACAGAAAATACAGAGAGGAATACCAAAACATCATGAATGAAAGGACTGCCAAGACAAAAATCACAAACGGTATGAGAGTATAGCTTAAATGTTCTAAATTAATTTTTGTGACAGATAAGAGCCATTCAAGAAGCATATCTGATGTCTGCATCAGCATTTTAAAAAGTCTCTGTACTTCCTTGTTCAGACTAAAATACAGTCCCTGGGATTTTAAACTAAAACTTGTTGAGCGTTTCCAAAAGTCTTGTTCTAGCCAGAGCAGGGTGGAGGCAAGACATGAATGTAGAATTTGCATGCCTTCAAACAAAAATGTATTAATGGGGATTTAGCCTGTTCTGCTGCTCAGGCAAAGACTGAAGTTGGAAAAAATGACAAGGGATAAAGGAGGGACAACGAGCTGGTATTTAAAAGTGCATCCCTGGCTTGGCTTATTCATATCCCTGAAAAAAAAAAAGAAAAAAAAAGTGGTGGGGTGGGCTGTGTAGCATGAGGCCTTCTGCTGACAGAGCCATATAATGCACAATCCATCAGCAAGCTAATCAGACTGATCAGGAGCATACAGCCCCTACGTGTCTGATGATGGCAAGAAGTGCTTAAGCTACAGCTTCAGCTGTTACAGGCTGGCCTGATTTAAGCTACTCTAGCAGTGCTCTTATCAGGACCTGTAGTATTAAAGAGATTGTTACTAGGATCATCTCACTGGCCCTCCTGGCTGAGATCTAAGGCAACCAGAGCATCACGCCCAGCTGCTACTGTATGTTTCTGCGCTTTTTGCCTGTTATCACAAACTGGAGAGCTGCTACCATTCGCTTAATAAAATATTGTTAAAAGGAACATTTTCCAACAGCTTTGGAATATTTTACTCCACAGCGCGCTGCGTAATTGTGAGTGTACAAGTAAGCGGTTTCGTCTTTGTCTGACTACGAATAGCAATGTAACTTGACTACTATAAGAGAGGTATTGAGAGGATTGAGGACAAAATTAAGCACAAGTGTGGGCCAGAGGGAAAATAACAGAACTGACAGAGCAGATAAGATGAGATTGAAAACAGAGAGAGAAAAAAAGGAGCCCGTTTCATTTTGAAATAGAACATAGACCATAAGGATCTGTTTAAGATAATCAGTGTGGAGCTGCCGTTGAGTTGAGATTGCTTGGGGCAAAATGAAAGATGCAAGGCCTTAAAGTAAAGACAGAGGCTATTGTTGATGGAACACTTACTAATTTGCCAGAGTGTGTTTCATACTATGGGAGAAAACTGACAACATCTAAAACCCAAAGGGACCAGCATGGTTAGCTTTGCCACCATGTTCCATGTCTACAGTACATGTTGCAGCCATTTACTTTCACCAGTGTCAAAACAATGTGGAACAGCCAGTCTGTGGGCTAGTCCTGTTTGTGCTGGTCTGTGAACCAGCACTGCAACAGACTCAAGCACCAAGAGCCAAAGTGAACCTTGATAGAAACAATGGAAACCGGTTACTGCAGCCACTATCTCTGTTTCTCGTGCTGCCTGGTGCTGCTGTTTTTTTCGAGGGCTGTGCACGTCCTTCCCGATGCATACCCAAATGCTTCACAGACAGCCATGCTGCACTGAGGTTTCTCTGCGCCTTTAAGGCACTTGTTTATTTTACAAAAGAAATACGCGGCCAAAGAAGAGCAATGAACTCACATTGTAGATGTGAAGGCTACGCAGCCGCTACCTGATTAGGAAAGTACTATGTGGTTCTGAGTCCATTTGGGCCAATTAATCAGGTTTATGTGAATAAATCAGGACTAAATGAACACATAACCACACCAATAATGCTTCCAGGTCTGGTGTTGTGAAGAGAACAAACCATTAAGACACTCCCCCGTGACAGTGAAGGAAGTGAGGTAAACAAACTTTTTGGGGTCTAACAATGCTCTCCTTCTGCATAACTATGTGTCAGCAGGGATAACAGGAAGGCTTAGCATATTGCTTTTACATCATATTAAGATAACTATGATGCTGTGAGAGGCCTTATTGGATCTCCAGTGGATAACGGCAGGACAGTGTCGAAGTTTCACAGCATTTGCCTGAGTAATTAGGACTTCAGGGGATGATAGTCGACACAAAGAAAGAACAACAGCAAAAATGAGAGAAGTGAGAACGGATGAAGAGAGGGAGATAACGGAGAGGAAACAGAAGAGGCTCCATCAATCCTGCGACGCCGTTAGTAAGACCACACTAAGAAGACAAGTAGGGCGCTGGATAAATGCACATTTATATGCATTTAAATAAAAATAGATAACCCTGCTTCTCACCCTGCCATAGCTCGGACACACAGTGGATCCCTTTCACTTTGCCGCAGTCTTGAATGAGCTCAGTTTAGAGAAAATGTCAGAAAATGACATTTCTAGAATTTGTTTATATGTGGTTTATGATATAGAAGAGTGTTTGAGCACATAGCCAGTGTAATTTACTGTCTACTTACTGGTGCAGGGTTTATCTGGCTGATCACCATCCCCACGGTAGTAGCCATTGCGGCACACACAGATGGTGGCAGCCTCGGATGTGGACCGGCTGTTAGGAGGGCACTGCAGACAAAGACCTGGACCTTGGGTTGACTTGAAGGTACCCGGTGGACATGCTGTGACAAGAGGAAAAACACTGTTAGAAATGTAAAATGCAAAAACGAAGAAAAAAAAAGATTAATCCAATTAAAGGTAAGCAAGAACGATTAAGCACTGTGAGAACAGTTATTTTTGTGGATCGGCATTTTGCATAATGTATTTGTGTGAGTTGCCCTTTCAGAGGGCTACATTTTTGTGAGGAAAATACTTAAATGATTGAAATGTGATTTACAGAGATTTGGGGTGAGCAATTTAGTGCAAATTGCACCATATTTAGCAGCGAAAAGAAGCATGTCTTACTTTGCTCCTAATGCGGCTGTGATCGCCGCCGCTAGGAGGGTTAATTTATTTGGAATGCCAGTGGGAGATGTTATCAGAAAGAGTACCTAATTGGCACGGGTGGATGGCTCAGGGATGTGGTGCCAGAGCTTTGGCTGTGTCCTGAAGCTCTCCACTGAGTCCTCACCCTGAATGCTTAGAGGCGAGCCCTGCATATCTAAAATAAAGGTATACTGATTAAAAAAGAGCTTCACTGAACTCAGCACGGAGTGACGTAGGGAGGGTGGAAACCCTCGATAGCCACATAAATGTGTTTTCAGACACATTTCTACACAAAGCTCAGCCCGTAATGAAAACTGAAAATGCACGAAAGCCTCGGTATGTCTTTTACCTGCCGCGCTGAGAAACGACAAAGTGTTTTAACGCGTGAATCTTGAGATCTGTGGGCACACACACACACACACAGGCTGGGTGAGGATCTTGCGCTAAAAAATAGTTTTGTGTTCTTCTACAGATGTGACACGCGGATTTCAGGTAGTACAGCTGAATAGTTTGTAATCCCTCCTCCAGATAAATCCTGCACTCCACCTGAGCTGTCAGATTTATCCAGTAAACGGCTGCGTCATCCTACGAGTCAACACACAGTCCCCAGCACTTTCTAACCGGAGAGTTTGCCCTTTATATCAGAAACATTTGGATTCTTCTCCGCTGCCACTTCCTGTTTTGTCCTGAATTGCTACACTGTTTCCAGACAGGAGAGCATGCCTAAAACCTGCGGTTAGCATATATTACTTTAGTTAGTACATTATCCGCTCCCTCTGCGGGTCTGCTCGTTATTGACCTGCTAATTTGTTCTTCTGTTGGTCGATGTTTTTGTTTAATATTAAAACAAACTGGCTGCATCTTTGTTTATAAATTACAGCATTGTCAGTAGAAGCTTCCACACCCACTCGCACATTTTTCGCACCGTGTTCTCATTTGCCCTGCTTAGTAAATCTGACCCCTTACTGTATGCAGACTAATAAGGTGACGCATTTTCATATTTCAGAGTAGAATTGAATTTCTCTTCTAACTGTTGGAAGGGAAAGTGAGCGCTTTCTAGAAATTCTTGCTTTATTACTGAGTTTTCACTCATTTCAGTTTTCCTCATGCACACAATCAGACCTTCATATAGTACTGTGCAAAAGTTGCCGGCGCATTAAATAATTTTTATTCATCACTTGATACCAGGAGGGAGGCTCTGATCACCCAAAGGTTATTCTGCAGCATGACTACAATTCCAGACAGGCAGCCGGAGTCACAGTGGCTTTAATGAGAAGAAGAACAAGGATTTCTAAAACGGGTCCTGCCAGAAATAGTTTGTGGATGTTGGTGTTAAAGTCCCAAATTCTAAAGGCCACGGTGGAGTATGAAGATTATTGTAGCCGATAGCATTGTGCTTAAGTGCAGGCAGTAGCCTAATCCACTCAACCCCACATCCCAAAAGAATACAGAGAGTTTCTGTGTGACGTGGAGGGACTTGCAGAGTGAAATAACTGTGATCAATGTCTTATGTCTTAGCAGGTTCACTGATAGGGGAGGAAGCTCTGGCACCTCTGCACTCCAAAAGGGGAAGAAGTTATAGATTTAATGGGACATGGACGTGTCTATTTCCCCGAGTGACAGACGGCAAAGGCTTGACTTACTTGTGTGAAAACAGCCGTTTTATTCATTTGGTTCACAAACACTACCTACCCAGCCCCGAGATGCTTATCGAGGAGAAACAGTGACAGAGTGTATCAAAATGACAGGCTATTGGTTTCGCTAAGTCAAATATTAATAGAGGTTAAATCAGCAGTGAATTTGCTTACAACAAAATGGTTCTGTTTAATCTAAGAGCCTTCAGTTCTATTATGAACACTCTGCCAGGCTATTTAAACCAACAATGGTCAGGAGATGGGCCCATTCGCCCTCACTGGCAGGTCAAACAGTAGAGAAGGTCGGGGTGCAGGCAAGGAAAACCTCTGAATCCAACAGACCTTTAAGGTACAATTAAGAATATTATTCTTTATTGAAAATGGTGTGAGGTGTGGTTTGGAAGATAGAAATCCTGTTTTTTTATGACTCTTGCATCGTAGCATCCAGCCGGGACCTCTGACAGGCTGTTAGGAACCGACAGGGATAAAGAATCAGGTTAAAGAGAGAGAGAGGATTTATATACACACACAATTTAAGATCATTCCCAGTGAGCCACTGTTTTTACATGTCCTTTGGTTGGGCTGACACACACACACACACACACACACACACAACACGGGCTAACTGACTGACCTTATGTCTAGTCACAAAACAATTTCCACACACGGCAAGACCGCCAATATTCATCAAACATGCACGATCAAACCACAACAACCCAAAACAGCTTGGAGAAGCACACATTGCGATGTCGTGGATGTCTCAGAGCTGTCTCCATACAGCAGATGTGCAAGGGTATAATGCACAGATATCGGCAATAATGGGAGTGGGAGGCCACTTTTTTTTTTTTAGTGTGGGAGTGATAGTTTGCAAACTCTGTTGACTTGTAACACTGACTCCATGTGTGATGAGATCAAGCTTCTTCTAATACAAGAACATGGAGACTCTATAAAGCTCTGCCTGGCCATATGTGGGAGCGCATACCAGCTGCAGAACCATTTTATAAAGCAATAACCTCCAACAATATCAGAGATTACAAGACGATAAAACACAGATCAAAAATTCATTTTTAGCAGGAGAAGGGAAGAGATCTTATGTCTCATCATCTTTTGCCATATAAAATTCAAGCATCGGGGGAGCAAAGCACCACATGCATGCAGATGGCATCTCACAAAAGCGAGCACGAAGGCTTCAAATGCGTTGCTTCTCTCTTCTGAAAAAGGGATCACAATAGGTTATTCAGTGTGTGTTTAATGGGGTGTGAGCAGAATATGTGCATTGGATTCTGCCCTCGGGTTGTGTGTTTACAGACAGTAGCTGGGCTAGACACTCATAAATGGGAAAAAGTGAGGAGAAAAGCAGGAGAGCCCGTGCTGATTCAGCAGTCTGAGATAGCTTTGCTACAAATGAGTCTCCAAGCAAACCTATGGGCAAAAGAAAACACACACTCTTATATCCGTGCACACGACTCACGTGAATATACACACTTCATAATCCTATGAAACACTCCCGTACTGGCATCAACAGTATCATGTAACTACTGCTGACCCGATTAAATGAGACGGCGAACCCGCATTTTCCGCCACTTGACTAAAATATGTTCGACAGAACCCGAGATAATTTAATACCGCTCCTCGGGAAAAACCGAAGGTGCAGCGATCAGCATTACACGAGGTGAGATAAGTGACAACCTGGCAAAAAACAAAACAGCCCCACAAACACACAGGCAAACACGTCAGACACAACACAAGATTAATGTCTGTCTAGATTAAAACTCCTGCTCTGGGTTTTTTCCTCTAACTGGGGAAAGGTCGGCACACTGCTTAAACACACACACACACACACACACACACAAAGCAAAAAACAAGAAAAATTAAATGTAACGTTTGAAACCACAGGATCTCCCTCATTTTTTGCACCATAATCTTGCTGTTATTATTATTATTATTATTGGGCATGTTATACTTGCTGCTTCTCCTCTGTCTTCTTTCTGTAACTGATACATTGTATGTGCATGAATGCCAGCATTAAATCCATTAATTAGCTGCCTACTAATCTGCCCCACAGAGCGAGAGAGAGGAAAAGCCAGATATGGGCAAAGAGAGAAAGTCAAAATGATAAAGTGATTTGAACTATTATGTGAATAATTCACAAAACCGCAAATGTCTTGTTCTAAGGGCTGGCAGGCCTTAGAATATACCGCCATGCTTTATTGATATTGGAACGGAGCCCAAAATCTTTCCTCCTGATTTGTGAATATTTAGGTTGGAGGAGGTCAGGAGTTCCTGTGCCACAGGAGGGGGAGGAAGAAGGTTAAGGACAAGAAGAAGAAGAAAAAGAAGAAGAAAACATGTAGCACATAGAGCCATAACTCATCAGATGTGTTGGTTTTCAGGGACAAGAAGGCTGAAATATTATATCAACAAGCAATTAGTCTCCCCAGTGGGCGAATAACCCACATTTGAAATGGATGTATGCAGAAACAAAACATTCATTCCTCTGAAGTGGTCCCTACAGGACTCTCTTTGCATTGTTCCATTCTCCTTTTCACTTCTCTTTTCTGACTTCTTTTTTTTTGTCCGTCTCTCTGGAATTGCTTTTTTTCCTTGTACCTTTCCTCCCGTTGTTCCTTTCTTGTCTTGATTGACAGGTCTGAATCTATTCAAAGACTGGCTGTCTTCCTTTTCCTCCCTCTCTCTATCTCACTCTGCAGTTAGTTGACGGAGGTATGGCAGCTGTGGATCGCTGCTCACTGCTCATGACGGTCTAACGGGGACGACTTCATGTCACAGCAGAGCCTGAGCAGCAGACACGAGATGGTGATCTCTTCCATCTCATTTCCCCACCTGCTTCAAGATTGCTGATGACGACAACAAACGTTAACCAGCCATGCAGGCCAACATTTTATGCCAAACATTTTCAGATTCAGAGTTAATTGGAGGTTTCGGTTTCTGCCCAACATTAGTGTATCGATTAGCCAAGACAAACATGAGAAGATAGGCGATGTGAGGTAGCGGACGATATGAGCAGACATTAAGAATAGTTGATGCGCAGAGCTGCTCAGGGGTTAGGCTAAGCAATATGCTTGCTGAGTACATAATACAGTGCAAACTGCAGGCAATGCATCAAACATGGACGCGCGCTGGGAATGTCTGGCATTAAATGCATGTGTTTAGAATATGCACTTTCAAAAAGTATGTAACCCATAAGAATCAGAGGTAATTGAAGATGTGGGATTAATGGAAGCACTGCGATAAATATTACATTAGCTTGTCAAGCAAGGATCACCAGGTGTCGGCAAGATAAAATGAAAATGTGCAAGTCAGGAATTGCAGAAAGCCGAGGGATTATGACTAAGACAAGATTGGAAACGGGTCTCCTATGCAAACCCAATCAAAGTTACAGTATACTAAATCCTTTCCCTGACTTTTATATGGGAATGGCTGCAGGGTGCGAGGCATGAGGTTTCAAACTGCTGTAAATGACTTAACCGATAATTGCGGGAATGCAATCAAACATGGAGTAGCTGATATGGAGAAGGTTATGCAATAAGTCTGATCATCTCTCAAGGAATTTCCATTTCACGTAATGAAAAATCTAGGAATCCAATCCTGACTGGTAGCACTAAAGTTAGGAACGTCAAAGATCTTACAGCCTTAAAAAATAAGAGAGAGAGAGAAAAAAAAAAGGAATTCCGACTGTCTGTGGGAGGTTTTGATGCAAAGAGGGTGTGTGACCTGTCAGCGACCCTCAAGTACCACTCTTAGCCCCCCAACGCACCCTTAACCCCAACCCTCATCCATCACATGGGACACATCAGCCTTTAGAGGCTTAGGATTCATGCATGCACCCGCTCACTCACGCAGACAGACGTATGCCCGGGTCAAGCCTCCAGTTGACCCCTATTTTACAATTTTATTGCGGAGTCTCTGAGAAAAACAACAGTCTCCCGCTAAAACAACAGCAGGCTGAGTATGTGCCTGTGTGTTTATGCTTATGCGACATCTAAAAAATATCAATTGAGTGGTGAAATGAACAGGTTTGTTTGACAGAGGGGACACGAAACGTGTCAGGACAGCCAACACCTTCAAACAAAAAGGCAATCAGCGGCGTGGCGTTTTGGTATTCAGCCTTGCTCTTCTGTCGTCGTTCATTTTCCAGCCACAATCCACGTAATGAGCTGCAGGTGTTCCATTTCTTCACAAGGTCATTGAAAAAACACAATACAATTATTTGCGACCGATGCGCGGGCCGAAACAAAGCCTTGCCAGGATCATCAGAAAATGCCCACAGGATATTAAAAGTCAGGGTTAAAGTCCTCTCAGGGCTACGATTTATTAATTCATAGCAACTGATTTAAGCATAATTGAGCTTTTTCTTTTTTTTTTCCTCATCAAACTGCCATCACGGACCAACACTGGACACATATTTTCATCAAAGATCTGTGTCTACACCTTTTTTTTTTTTTTTGAGACCATGCCTTCTTTTCTTTAAGGC